>OY856412.1:1283354143-1283586643 GCA_963693085.1 Alisma plantago-aquatica | reverse complement strand
TTTAAAAGTAGTTGAATTCTAAAGCAATCATTGAAACTCATTTTCCTGGTACTGAAGTCAAGTTCGTGGACAATGAGTTTTGCTAAAAACTCTAGTTCTAGGAAACCAATCGGAGCCTTACGGGAAGTGAATGATGGGGGTGGAAAATTAGTGGGCATTATATGATCTGCTTTTTCTTCTTAGAGTGCACTATTGATTTTCTTTTCTTCTCTTGTAGTTTCTTCCTCTTGTTTGATAAATTTTATATGCATCAGATATGATATGATGACTCTCCTTTCTTTTAAGGGTTGAGAAGGTTTTTGATGGTTGTTCATCTTTGTATGATGTGCCTGATCATGTTCATCCTTATTGTTTCGGCCTTTTCATCAATAGAAAATAAATATTCATTGTCAATTTTATACCAACGTAATTATTTGTCATCTTCATAAAATATATGTCAATGTCATTGTTTTATCCCTTCCGAAATCTTTTTTTCCTCTCCCTAATCACTCTTCACTTTTGATGCACCCTGCTCTAGCTTGGTTGTCCCTTTAGATTCTCCTTTTTTTATTTCTTTCTTTCCTAGGATGATTAGGACCAACCCATTAATGACAAAAACTTTAGCTATGTCGTTTAATTGATAATGATTGTGGTGCCAGCGGGTTATTTTTTCCACTAGCACATGTTTTTTTCCAGTGGTCTCAACGGTGGACAGGTTTAGACAGGTTCAAGAAATTTGTGCTTCACAGACAAGGGAGACGTCTTCTCTGTGTTAGTACATAGAGGGTGATATTCTAGAAAGAACACATTCTAGGTCTATTTTCTATAAACTCTTATTCTGATGCTATTTTTACAATTTGTTCTAGAAGACATTTTGTTAATCTGGTCATGCTACCAATAATTTAATTTTCTATTTAACAACATCTGTAGTAATAAATATGTCTGTGTGTAATAGCTTTTGTCTTGGGTAAAAAAAATATTATTCACGTAGTAGTCATGACTATCTTTTTTAAACTAAGAGATTCTAGCTAAAATAGGACATCTATGACCTCTGATATATAAATTTTAGTTTAGTCTAGTATATAGTTTTTGGGCATTCTTCCACTTTAGATCACCATATCTTTGGGTCATGTCTTTTTCTTTCTTGTTTCTACCCACATTTCTTATTTATCATAGATGTTATATCATATTCTGAGTTACATGTTATTTTACAAAATACTTCTTGAACTGGATCTGTTACATTCTATTGGTTAGATCTTAGCATATACACATAGTAGTGTCGATTGGTGTCATACTTGCTATTTTTTGAGATTGGAATTTGTGGGAAAATGCGTAAAAGACTCTATGGATCTCAAATTTTGACAATGGCTTGTTTTCTAACCCCCTAAGGTCTATATTTTTTACTTTACAAGCTAGTAATTTATACATTATACCATTTTTTAAAATAGAAGGGTTAAATGTACCTATATCTAATTTATTTTTGTTAAAGTGGATCATGTTTCTATTCAATGGTAATATATGCTATTCTTTGGATAATTATATTGTTCCAATACTGGTACCATGTGTTGAATGTGCTTGATGTCTCAGTGTTGTATTTATTTGAAGTAGTTGGTTGCATAAAATGTAGATCATGTCATGTCAATAATAGAAAATGTCAAATTAGTTTCAGCTTACTTAGGAAGCAATGTGGCATTCTATAAATTATCTTGACGTAACCTTTTGTGCTTTGTATGGTTGATCTATATAATATTTAACTGTTTATTGTAATTAAGTAGTGAGTTTGTTGATAGGTGCATGTTTTGTTTTAATTTTTAGTCTAATTTTGGAAAGTGGCTAGCAGATAGAGAGAAAATTGTTGGTTAACAAGTATAAATAAAATGGCAAGCCTTTGTGAGATGTTAGGTGCACTACATGGTCCATGTAAGATGACCTCGATGGTCCTCACCTCACAGATATTGTGTGAGCATGCTAGATCTTATAGAGAGGATGGATCAAGGGGGTAGGGCTAGAGGCCATAATCACCCAATCATGTATAGACCTAGTAGCAACCAATGGTGTGTTTAATGTGGTAGGTATCATATCAATTTGTAGTAAATGTGTTACATAACTTTAACAAGTAAAATATATGCAACTCTCAACCAACATTCTATTTTTTCATAAGTGTAAATTTTTTATTTTAATTATTTTAGTGGTAAAATGAGATCTAACTAAGTCTTTTCTAATGACACACTGTGATACAATTTTAGAATTTTCTTACCTAAATATATAATAATTTGAATCTAAGAGATTTTTAATACATTCATCCTGATAAAAAAAGGCTACTTATTGGTTTAATCACCCTTTATAAAAATCACCCTTTGCAAAACAAGTTGTGCCTCTTTACTAGAAACATATATATAACTGATAGTTCGGAATCTTAGTAGTAGATTAGACCAAGTGAAGATGTGCAAAAGAATTATCGAGACGTGGAAGATCTGTCGAAATGTTTCAGTTGGGCGGAAAAGTTTATCTAGACATGGGTTACATTTTTAAACACAAACAATCGACAGAGTTCACGAAGAGAAGTTAGCATTATATGTGATTCGATAAAAATGGAGAGAGTTTATAGGAAAATGGATGGATGAGTTTATAGGGTGGGCACATAAAACACATCCATTAATCCATGATGTTTCTAAAATATTTTAGGAAGACCTTAAAATTTTCTGTTGTATTTTTATTCACATTAAAATTGAAAAATTTGCACCAATGTACATAATGATTGAAACGAAATAGAAGAGAAAATCAAGACAGAGTAATGTGGATGGAATCAAACATACTGACCAAAGATATAATGTTATATGAAGACACGTAAATCCACGACTCTCATCATTCTTGCAGATGATATGATCTGAAATGCATATCGATCTCAAATGAATAAAAATATGAAGAAAATAGTACAAGAAAAAAGAAGAAAAAAGGATTACTCCACATGCATGCAATGTCGGGTCACTTATTAAGCAGCTACTTCGTCTAGGAAAATGTATAAAAAATGTCATTAAATATTGTGATAGAAATAAAGGGGACATAGGAGGCATCACATAGTGGGGTGGCATTGATGTATACCGTCATCATAAAGTGTTGCGGTCATTCACCTACTCGTCCCTTCCACTCAAGTTTAACGATTCGCAATCACTGGAGGAACTGACAGGGAAAAAAGTGACAAGTGGACGTCAAAGAAAAAGAAACTGTGAAGGAACCGTCTTGCTGATGATAATGGGAGATGGGGGATGAGGGGAGAAGGTGGGGTTCCATTGTTTTTAATAGCAGAAAGGTTTCGATTAGGAAGAAACCGCTTTTAATCGAATGCGGAGAGAGAAATAAACGTTACTGGTGGTAATGGGAGAGTGGGGTTGGAGTGGGGGAGGTGGGGTTTGGTTGTTTTAAAAGCAGAAAGGTTGCGATTAGGAGGAGGAAAGTACTTGAAACAAGGACAGAAGAGAGAGAGAGAGAGAGAGAGAGTTGAGGAGAGTACACCATTTTAAAAATGCTGAAATTTGATTGGTTAGTGGCATTATTGTAATCACCCTTTATAATAATATTTCCAAAATATTATGACGAATTGTCTCCTTTGACTCATAATATGTAATCATACTTGTCCTTACGGCTAGGAGCAAGCCTTTCTAGACTTTTTTGCTATTTATTTACATAGTTTTAGTCTTTAATACAATTATACATTTAACGACACACACACATATATATCATGGTCCACATATATTATTTTTAACTAAGCTAAATCAATCCAAAGTTGACATAAAGAAATAAAAGCTAACATGGCTGGAATTAGACCTAATTGATCATAATTTAACCTACTTGACCTAAATTTATCAAAACTAGAACCAACTTGCCCTTATATATCTTAAACCAACCTAAATTTATATAAGAAAGTTGATTTAAACCTAAGTTACCCAAATTTATCCGAACTTCACATTGAATGGGCTAATAGTTTTAGATCAGGCTTTGTTTGGCCTAATAAGAATCTTATTTTGTCAATTCAGACCTTAGTTGGACTCATGGTTGTATAGGCGGCTAGGCGATCAGGCGTTGCCTGGGGACGCCCAGGCCGCCCAGGCGGAGGCCCAGGCATTTCCAAGCGTTTATATATATATATACATATATATATAGATTAATTTAATGGATATATGTAAAATTTATGAAAAACAAAGTTAAATCATAGATGGTTAAATAATATCAAAATCAGTACATAAATAAACACAAATCCGTAGATAACTAAATAAAAATAGTAGCTAAATAAATACAAAAAGTAGATGACTATAGACAACTAAGTGGATAAATAAATACAAATCAGTTGATCAATAAAGCTACATCAGTAGATGATTATATAATTTCAAAATCAGTGCATAATAAATTCAAATGAGTAGATAACTAAATAAAAAACAGAAGACGAATAAATTCAGTAGATGAATAAATACAAATAAGTAGATGAATAAATACAAATCAGTTGATAAACTAATATAAATCAGTAGATGATTAAATAATACCTAAATCAGCACATAAATAAATACAAATAGTAGATGAATAAATACATTAGATACAAATCAGTTGATAAACTAATATAAATCAGTAGATGATTAAATAATTCCTAAATCAGCACATAAATAACTACAAATAGTATATGAATAAAATACAATAAATACAAATCAGTTGATAAATAAAGTTAAATCAGTAGATGATTAAATAATATGAAAATTAGTACATAAATTAACACAAATCAATAGATAACTAAATAAAAACAGTAATAAATAAAAACAAATAAGTAGATGAATAAATACATAAGTGGAGAAGTAAATATGAATCAGTTGATAAATAAAGTTACATCGGTAGATTCTTATATAATTTCAGAAGCGATATAAATAAATTCAAATGAGTAGATAGATAAATAAAAAACAGTTGTTGAATAAATTCAGTAGATGAATAAATACAAATAAGTAGATGAATAAATACAAATCAGCTGATTAACTAATATAAATCAGTGATGATTAATCAATTCTCAAATCAGTACATAAATAAACACAAATAGTAGATGAATAAATATAATATATACAAATCAGTTGATAAATAAAGTTAAACAGTTGATAACTAAAATTAAATCAGTAGATGATTAAACAGTATCAAAATCAATACATAAATAAGCACAAATCAGCAGATAACTAAATAAAAACAGTAGATAGATAAATACAAATAAACATATGAGTATATACAATTAAGTAGCGCCTGGGCGGGTTGCCTAGCCCGCCTGGTTGGACTAATCAAGACCTTATTTGGTCAAACTAGACACTATTTGGCACTAATCAGAGCTTATTTGGATATTTTGTTTTCTTTTTAATATTTTTAGTTTTGGAATCCTTATCATAATACATGTTAGTTGTTCATATTTAATTACTTTCCATGTTAAGTTAATTATTTTAGCCAATTTGATATCATTTGAAATGTTTTTTCTTCTTCCTAGATTTGGTTAGTGGACATTTTATATATGGATAAGAGTTGGATTGAGCAACCACTTGGCTCACAAGCTTATATAGATGGCATTTATCAATTTCTTGACTATGCTGGGACTGGAATGGAAGATGGAAAGATTGTTTGCCCTTGCAAGAAATGTAAAGTTTGTAGGAAAAAGGAGTTTTCTATTGAGGAGGTGGAAAGACATATTCTATTCCATGGATTCTTTAGAGATTATAAAAATTGGATTTTCCATGGTCCAAAGAATATTATTGAAAATCTTCTTGGAAGTCAACAATTAAATGATGGACAACAACTTTCTAATCATGAAGTGAATTTAGTAGGACAAGATGATATGGAAGGATTACTGAGAGAGGCAATTGGGCGAGATACTAGATATGTGGAGGATTTGTCATACACTGAAGCTAATGAAGGGGGTACATACTATGATGATCCCTACTGTCAACAATCCAACAGTCCTCACATTATTGAGGATGATGAGAAATACAGGAAGTTAGTAGACCTCTCTAATAGAGAGCTTTATCCTGGTTGTAAAAATTTCTCCACACTCTCTTTTTTGCTACGCCTGTTTAATTTAAAATGCATGTTTCGTTGGCCAAACAAATCTTTTAGTCAACTATTGGAGCTTCTATTGGATGCATTTCCACAACTGGATGCATTCCCTTCCTCTTATCATACAACAAAGAAATTGATTAAGGATTTAGGCCTTGGATATGAAAACATACATGCTTGTCCAAATGATTGTATGTTGTATTGGGGTGAAAATTCAAAAAAGAATCGATGCATTGTGTGCCAAACTTCTAGGTGGACGATGGACAAAGGTAGTGTTGGTGATGGTGTTGTAGGAGAGGAAATCCATTCTAAAGGTCCTCCGGCTAAAGTAATGAAGTATTTTCCCTTAATTCCATGATTAAGAAGGATGTACATGTCATTTAAGATAGCAGAAGATATGATTTGGCATGACAAACGTCGAGTGAAGGATGGAAAACTACGACATCCAGCAGATGCAGCCGCATGGAAAGAGTTTGACATTAGATATCCAGACTTTTCCGGCGACCCTCGTAGTGTGAGAATTAGTCTTGCTAGTGATGGCTTCAATCCATATGGGATACAAAATACTAATTATAGTACATGGCCGGTTATACTTAGTGTCAATAACTTACCCCCATGGCTATGTATGAAACCATCTTCCTTAATCCTATCTTTGATAATTCCAGGAAAATCTAGTCCGGGAAATGATATTGATGTATATATGCAGCCATTGTTGCATGAGCTGAAGTTGCTATGGGAAGGTGTTGATGCATATGATGCTCACATTGGAGAGCATTTTATGTTGCGAGCCTCTTTGATGTATACCATCAGCGACTTTCCAGCTTATGCCATGCTATCAGGTTGGAGCACGAAAGGTTATCGTGCTTGTCCATGTTGTGCAAAATCAACTTATTCATATAGATGTGGGTCAAAAATTTGTTATGGTGGTCATCGTAGGTGGTTACCAAATAACCATCCTTTTCGTTCCCAAAGCAGTTTATTTGATGGTAAGGAAGAGTATGGTGATCCTCCAACTCTGAAATCTGGAAGTGATATTCTACAAGAACAAGAGTGTGTAAGCTTTGAATATGGAAAAGCTCCGAGAAGGATAACTAAGAAGAGAGGAAGAAAAGGAGGAGATGCTTTCACAATGAATGATGTCACAATGGACAATAATGACAAAGGTGACGTGCTTTGGAAAAAAGAAGCATATTTTTTGATTTGCCATATTGGGAATATAACCGTCTTCATCACAACCTTGATGTCATGCACATAGAGAAGAATGTCTGTGAGAATGTGTTAGTAACACTTTTAAATGTGGAGGGAAAGTGTAAAGATGATGAAAATGCTCGTTTGTTCCTTGAGGAAAATAATATAAGGCACCATTTGTGGCTCCAACGTCAAGAAGATGGAAGATGTTTGATGCCCCCAGCTCCATACTCCATGTCTTATAAAGAAAAGGAACGATTTTTAAATGTTCTAGCTAAGCTCAAAGTTCCAGATGGGTATGCATCCAACATTTCTCGATGTGTTAACATGAAACATCGGAAACTAATAAATCTAAAAAGTCATGATCATCACATCCTCATGCAAGATATACTTTCTGTAGCACTACGGGTTTCTCGAGCTACTGAAGTTGTTGATGTATTATCAAAATTATCTTCTTTCTTTAAATCTTTGTGCTGTAGTTGCATTGATCTAAATAAGCTTGATGAGTTACAAGAAAGCATTGTGGACACACTTTGTCATTTAGAGATGGAGTTTCTTCCTCCTTTCTTCACCATTATGGTTCATCTCTTGGTTCATTTGGTGGATCAAGTCAAGCTTGGTGGACCGGTTCAGTATGAATGGATGTATCCAATTGAAAGGTCAGAATATTCTAGTTGGTGTCAATTATCACTTTATCCCAATTTTTTAAAATTTTAAAATAGGTTTATTTTGATATTTGATACCATCATAACTTTTATATAGGTATTTAGCTCGACTGAAAGGCTATGTAAGAAATAAAGCACAACCTAAAGGTTCTATCGCGGAGGGTTATATTTTGGAAGAGACAATTACCTTTTGTTCTAGGTATATGGAAGGTACAGAGACAATATTTAATAAACCTAAAAGAAATGAAGATAACATTCCAAACAAAGGTCTATACTTGTTCAATTCTGGTGGACGTCGTGTTGGGGCTGAAAAGATCATTCGTCTTGATGAAAAAAGTATGGAACAAGCACATCGTTATGTTCTACTTCATTTTGATGACATTATGAAGGACTTGAAAGAGTAAGATGTGTTGTTGACACAATTTATAATTATATAGAAAATTCAATACGAGCTGACATGTAGTGTTATTGTAGACAATTTTTATATCACAAGCGAGAGGAGTGTCTACAAAAAGGAATAAGGGTCAACCAATCACTAGAGGCGAAGTGGTTTCTAGAGGATATTTCTAGGTGGCTTAATGATCAGGTAATCAATAATGATAAAATATTTTCAAGGGTCAAATGCTACAGTACTTAATGTGGCCAATGACTTTTACACTCTTATAGGCACCGATGATTGATGTGAGTAGTAAAGAAGGAGAGTTAATAAGGACCTTAGCTCGTGGCCTTAATGTTTATGCTAAAAGGCTAAAGGGCTATATAGTCAATGGTCACAAATTTCTCATATTAGAAAGAGAAATATATAGAAAAGCACAAAATTCTGGAGTCATGGTTGACGCTGATGGGGATTCTTATTATGGAAAACTAACAGATATATATGAACTAGACTACTATGGGACTTGTAAAGTAGTGCTTTTTCGTTGTGACTGGGTGGATATAATTTCATCAAGGGGATTCAAGCGTGATAGAAACAACAACGTTTGTGTGAATTTCTCTAAGTTGATGCATACTGGTAGATCACTAAAAGATGATCCATTTATTTTTTCATCTCAAGCACAACAAGTTTTCTATGTAGAGGATGAAATAGAGAAATCTTGGTTACATGTTGTTGAACATAAGATTAGAGATTCTTTTGATGTCGGGGTAGTCTCGGAACTTGTCAATGATGACATTGACCCAACTTGACTATGAATGAGAAACTTTTGCAAGATCAGTTGATGCAGTGAATGTTTCTTAAGATGAAGACAAATGGTTGTAAGTGTTCTCTCTCCTTTCCGTGTTTTGTTTGTTTTAGATCTTCCAAACTATTATTTTATCATGTGAAGGAAACTTATTTTTTTTCTCAATTACAGTTACTTAGCATGGTAATGGGAAAACATAAGAACAATCACTATATCATGTAGTGTAATTTCTTCTTTTGATTGTCACTTAACTTTTAGTTGTAGTCAACATTTTATTATGTAAAATGATGTATAAATTTTGTTGCTCATGCTTTAATAAAACATGTATTATATTCAGACATATGAGTTTCATTTAATGCCCTTTGTATCATATGGGGCTTCTACCAAACTTAAATGATACATTTGATTCGGGCATAATGATATATATGTTGTTATGTTTTATCAAATTTTAGGTGTCAAGTCTTTAAAGGAGAAATATGTGGCGAAGTAAAAGAACAACACCCAATGTAATGTCAGACGAGCCAAGTCCAACTGAGCCTGAAAGCACATCTAGATCACAACAATGTGGAGGAGAACATAATGATGAAACAGAGGATTCCCAACCAGATCAAGAGCAACCTGAAAGTGTGCCTTGGAATGAAAATATTTCAATTCTTGAGGATGATGTCCTGGAAACTGTTGGTGAGTTATCTGTTGTTATTTTTTTAATTGCAACACCCATTAATAAGAGTATTGCTGAATTTATTAATGTTTGGAAAATATTGTAGATTCTGATGGAAATATTGGGATAAAGAGAGGCCAAGTTCATGTATCACAAGTATGGCTTCTAGAGACATTGAAATATGTTGTCAAGTTCAACAAGTATAAACAACCAGTTGGAAAAGGGGGACATTTGCTAGTAAGGTTCTTGGGGGAGGTGGCCAAGAGAAATGCTCTTTGTCCTATTGGTAAAACCAGCTGGCACTATGTGCACAAGTCCTATAAACTTGACATTTTGAGGTTAACTCGAGTAAGTAATTAAATTCCTATTTTGTACTTGTGTACTAAATTTTGGCATTCAATTTAATGTTACTTTTTCTTATTGAACTAGAGTAAATTCCATATTCCAAATGACATGGAAATCGATGAGATGGTTCTTTCACATGTCAACGGAATCTGGAAAACGTATAGGTCTCAATTAAAATCTCGCTACTTGGATCCCAACAAAACAGAAGAACAAATTGCAAGCCAAGTTCCAAAAAATATCATTAGAGAGCAGTGGGTACGGTTGGTTAGATATTGGTTTTCAACAAAAGGGAAGGTGGGCGTGATTCTTTTACACAAATTTGATTGGCATATATTAGTGTGATATACTAACTTGTTATGATATCATAGACCCTTTCAGCAATTGGAAAGAGAGCACGTGCTCAAAAGGCTGATAGCCATACTACAGGGTCAAAAAGCTTTGCCCAAAAGAAGTTTGAATTTGTGAGATATAATTTATAGGCTTGTGTCTATTATTAATGTTGAATTTTTATTTTATTTACTTACCATATATTATGTATTTTGATAGGCCACAAAGAAAAATAGGGAGCCTAGCAATTTGGAAGTTTGGAAGATGACCCACCAAAGAAAAGATGGAACCTACATCAAGGATACAAATACTAAAGAATTCATGGTTTGCTACATGTTTTTCATTTTATTTAAGTAATTTAGATTTTAGTTGCTATATATGATGTAGAAAATAATACACATTTTGATCAATTTCATTTAGGAAACGGCTGAAAAGTTGGTAGATGAACGTGTTATTGAGAACCCTGAAATGCCCAGGACATCTATAGAAGATGCAGTTTTTAATCAATTAATGTATGATGAAGAGGTTTCTAATCAAAGAGTTGTCGGGTATGGCCATGGAGTATCTAGAAGTCAAGTATTTGGTTTGAAGGCTGACTTGAGGAAGAGTGGTTGTGTTGATGACTTAACAGATGTCAAAGGAAAATTGAATTCTATAGAGAAATAAAATGAACAATTGAAGAAAGGACATGTTTTGTTAGAGAAAGAGAATGAACAATTAAAAAATGCACATGCAAGCCTACAATCTCAACCGCGTTGCATTACTTCTGCACTTGCTAGGAATGGCATTGTGCTTAGTGGTCCTAATGGAAGGGACCATAGTGAAAGGAACATGCATGATGAAGAAGTAAGTAATTTTTCTTTATAGTAATTAAATAATATGTTGTTAGACCATTATTTTCTATATAATGTATGCCTATGGTCAATGTGCTGTGTGGTTATGATTTTCTACCTTATAAGTTTGATTTTCATCCTCTACTTGGAAGCTAGACATAATGTGAATATAGGTATAAATCTTATTAGTACAATAAAATATGGTTTACATGAAATATTTTTGTCCACTTCTTGTACCATCCACTTTTCTGACATATGAAGAGAGTACTTAAGTGGATGAAGGAACTTTTCTTGCCTTATTTACTCTAGGATATTTGTAGTAAATGGACTGACCAATAGAAGTTATATTACATAACACACTTTCCTGTCATTTAGTTTAGAACTGGATTGATTTCTAGTGAAAATTTTTGGATATGTTTGCAGTAAAATTCCTAGGGTATTGAACATATTTTCACTAACAGTGAGAAGACACCAATGAGAAGGCCCAAATGTAAAGACCATCATAAGATTATGTTTGAGTTCATAATTCCATGTTAATATGCACATATATTGTAATGTATGAAGTGAAATAATCAATCTATTTTTGTTCCTAATGTAATTTTGTCAACATTTTAGGTCATTGCACACGCTTCAAGTGGCCACAGAATGCGGGATGGAATGTGAAGTACATCAAGAATGGGAGTTTGAGTTCAACAAAACATTTCTATTCCATTTAAGATTTTATTAGAGTAGAATAGGGTTGTTAATGGTTTTTATATATATGAACTTTGTATTTTGAATATGTCGGTTATATTCTTTTATTTATATGTTATTGTTGTGCTTTGTATCAATGAATATCGGTATTTTTATCAACAATATGTCCCTATATATATCAAAATGTGATGAATGAGACATTAAGTTAGATGTGTGTATCTTTATATGCTCTCTCTCCCTGGTATGTGTCTCTGTGGGTGTATTATACATCTCTAGAAACATGTGGTACACAAGTTTTGCTACTTCAAGGTATACTAGGTAATGATTTCAATTATTACCGTGGTCAAGGAAATCATGAAGGTATCCAATAGAGAAGTAATCCTTACACTAGATTGGTAACGATCTTCTAGTATGTTTTCAAATGTTTTCTTGTGCCATCTCATTTCTTGGTAATCTTATTGTGCGTGCAACCTTGCAGGTGCAACAATAGCAGAAAAGTGGCTTCTTTTCACAATTCTTGTGTCTTCCACCCCACCCAGCTCCAAAAAGGTATACAAAATAAGTTGAAACTACTGGTGTTATTAACGCCAGGGACCGAACTAGAACTTAATGTGTATATTTATATGTTTGCATTTTTGTCCCTTAGATATAGATTAATTTTTTATAATTTATGTTTCCTTCTCCCACTCATTTTCATCTTTCTTCTGCCCTCCTCATATTCCTTCTTCATAGAAGCACATTCCTCTTTCAGCACTTCTATTTATAAGGAACATGCTGCCTCATGAACTGCAGGTCGTACAATTTGATGGCATCAGTCATTACTCAATTGTAATAAGCTGGAAATTGATGCTACCAAAAATTTCAGCTCAAGCCAAATAACTACCGGCTCGGTTTTACACAACAAAGGCAAGGTCTACAGGCCCACTTTAAAGCATCTTGGTAATATAATATTATTATTGAGTAGTTTTGGTTCTTAATTTGATTATTGAGTAGTGATGATATTAAAACTTAAAGGACCACATTGTAAATTTGTTGTTGACTTTTATAGATGTGTCATCATTGGGTATTTCTGTTAACAAAGGGTTGGAGTTTGCTCCCATGGAGAAAATGAGTGGGGAACCAAATGGAACGACATTACATATGACTCTGGGACTATATGTCTTTGAAGATTATTACAGAGTTAAGTAATTCCAGGGATCCACCCTTCCTCCAGTATCTTCAGACTAGCATCTGCTTGACCAGGTCACTAAAGGGTGGATCTTGTCCCTACATTGATATTCCCTCCTAACAAGCATGGCCGACCACGCTATCTGGGTGTGGGATGGATGGGTTTTGAGCTACATGAATTTGAATTTGTGGATGTTCTCTACAACATATGTTCAAGTGTCCATTGAGAAGGTAAGTTAAATTATGAATAAACATACATATGATAAATACCAAACATGGCATGATTACTTGCTACAAATCATTTGGGGAGACTACATCTAGAGTGCATGCCCCATCCATATATTAACACACTTATAATAAGTATTGTTATTCACCATTTTTCATCTTCTTGTAGGTATGCACTGCAAGGCATTCTTGACATTGGCTTCCCGACGTTCATCACATTTGTTGATTTCTTAAAGATATAGGTAGTGTGTTTGAATGTAAGTACATATTCTCATATGAGCATCTGTGTTTAATCTATATTTAGTATACCTTTGAATCTTGTACTTAGTTTACTCATCACATTGCTAAGGTCGCTTCCTTATCACAGATGCATACTTCCATTACATGTATAGTATGTGGCAACATGCATAGTCCACCAAGGAGAGATGATACATCTCATAATCAAAGCAATAGGTACATCACCCTAAAATTATTACTGTCTTTTTATCGGTTTTCTCCTGAAGATCCCCAAGGTTGTAATGTACTAATTTTAAATCAAATCGTATATATCCTTCCAAACTGATTCCGTTCCTTCTATTTATTGCATACATTTTACACATGGAGAGTGGAATGATAGATTTTTGGATATCAATGCACATTATGCTCCTTGGTTACAAAGGGATGAGGACCCATACCACCCATGTAACTTCTGACTCGAATGTTGCTGGGATCCTCCACTAAAAGGTACGTTTCTCTTACAACAAATGAATTAACATAAACAAACACATGGATCACTGGACCATAAATTCCAACAATAAATTGTTGGATTGTTGGAATATATCTGGATGTTCCTTTGGATTTCTTTCTATATCTCTCAACATTTTATATGTCTGCTTTTGTTATTATTCTATGTCTAATTGGCAACCTACTATAATTTGCATTCAGTCATACACGTAATAAATTTTTTATAATAGTCATAGCTAATGAAAATATAGACTACTACATCAGTCTTACTATGCTAATTTGCAAAATAGATGGATACTCTAGATCATTGTTATAGACAGATTTAATAATAAGGTCATGTAATGTCGAATATACTGTCTGTTTGTTAGTATTGAATATACAGAATCTGACCAAGATTCCATACATCTAGTTTACTATCTTATTTTTTCACTATGCCAATATGATACATACAGGTCTGAATATATCAATGAATTTATAGATTTTACATAAGTTTCATAACCCAGGTTCTGTTATACTATTATCAACTACCCAGCTAATTGAAATCTTTGAAATTGATGCACAGGAATATGGTGACTAAACCTACCCACAGAAGGATGAATAGGTTTGCATGATTTCTCATCCTTGGTGGATGGAGTGGATTTGGTCCAGAATGAGTTGGATTTCCTTTAAAGATGGCCGTCTGCTTATCTAACTTGGATCGGTGCCAACTAAAACTAGTCCATGCGGCATGTGTGTTGTATGATTGGATCTCGATCTACAATAATTGTTGTTAAATGCTAATGTGATCCAGTAATAAGAAGACCATGGAATCGTGCACTTGATATTAGAAGGTTGTCCTTAATTAATTATGACAGAAATGTGTCAGACAATGCCGCTTCATTATGTGCCACTCAAAGATTAGAGAAACAAGAGGGATAGAGTGACGTCTTGGAATTTGTTTAGGATGTTAAATATTGTTTAGTATAATGTTCATAGATGCCAAATTGTGTATTGATTTCTTCTATTGAACATATTGTATACAATTTTTTCTGTAAATACAGCAATGTAACATTACTGGATTAAATATATCAAAGGATTTGTTTACAGAATTCTGACTACTTTTTGTGCATACGTTGATCTGTTGTATGTATTGTCTAATATAAAATATAAATAAAGGATTTTGAAAAGGAAATGAATGTATGATCCTTTACTTCCAATTCAACACGTGAAAGAGTTCGTTTTGCCTAGAATACGAACAGGAATTGATACTATTTTCCACGCTTTTTATTGTGAATTTCTTTTCAAAAAAATTCTGTTATTTTTTCTACACTTCTACATTGTTTTCCACCCTTTTTACGGTGGATAAGTTTCACCCGCCAAATAATAAAAAAAAGTATAAATCCACGGAGAAAAGTGTGAATGACTGGGATTCCACATCTATAAGCGGGGTTGTAATTACACACTAAGAAGAGTGGGTAATTTCTGACTTTAAAATTTACTACACAATTACCAAGAGTGGACAAACTATTTTTTCACGGTTTTTTGAGTGGAAAACCATGATTTGATGTGTGGAAAAATGCAGAAGTTTTTTGTAGTGACACTCAAGTGTGTTTGTATATCGAGACTATTTTTTACAAAATGTAAACTATTGATCTTCACCGTCATACTATAACTAGGCTACATATAAATTTTGAGCCTATTTGGATGAGTGTAAGTCACTCATCCAAGGGCAACAAGATCGACGCGCGAAACTAATTTGAAATGTATAATTTTTGCGGTCTTCATAACATGAGCTATACATATCCAAATGTACTCAAATTTTGCGCATGAGTTGTTCACGAGATGTTTAAGAAGATCAATGGATTAAATTTAAAAAAAATATTACATCATGAAAAACTACTTGAGTGTATTCCGCTCCGGATACACTCGAGTGTATTCTAGTCTGACTCTCTCTCTCTCTCTCTCTCTCTCTATATATATATATATATATATATTCGTTACCTAGTTGGGTAACATGAATTAGTTATTCAACGATTCTGGTTATAATCTGAACAATCTGGTTACAATTTTCTTATTCAGATTATAAATTTTCACTCCTAGTTATAGTTCAAGCATATATTTGTTTCTTTGAAAATATCATTTTTACTGTTTTCATAGAGCACAATACAAAGTTGATGTTGTTTTATAAATTTGGTTGTTTCTTTATAGTTTTGTGTCTTTATGTAATAAAAGTGGATCCATGGATAACTAACCTTAGTTTCCCGACCCTAGTAACAAATACATATATATGGGGATGTATTCATTATCCAATTATCCAGCAATTCTGGTTTCAATTTTTCCATTCAGGTTATAAATTCTCACTCTTGGTTATAGTTGGAGGATGAGATTTTCTTCTGCAAAGATATCATATTTACCTTATTTGTATAACATAAGGTGAAATTGACAGTATTTTTACAAAACAAGTTTTTGTGTTAGAAATATGATCGTCTCTTTATAGTTTAGTACCTTCCTATTACAAAACTGGATCAATAGATAAATAACCTTTGTTACTCGACTAGGGTAATGAATATATGATCTACATACACATATACATATGCATAATGTATGTCTGAATGCATAAATGTATCTTCATGTGTATTTTTATGTATATGTATGCAAACATGTATATACTACATATAATACCATCCTAAATGTATGGAAAATAGACCACTCCACACGTACGATGTATTTTTATTAAGAAAGTAAACTTTTTCTTAGCTAACTTAAACTATCACCCTACTAAAAGATCTGTGCTGATACATGTTCCAAGTAACTAGTAATTGGTGTCCCTAGGTCCATCATGTCATGGGTACATGGAGTGGCGAAGCCAGGATTTGTGAGAAGTAGGGGCACCACATAAATTTGCTAGCTCAAATCGACTACTACAAAAAAAAATTATGAACTCCCAGTATCACATGTAATAGGAGAAATATAAAGTATGAATAAATCAATACTATTATAGCGTTGATAACGTGATTTGTGTGCCAACGCTCTGGTGTAGTGAGATGGACCACCACAAGATTTTTGTCTGGTGGAAAAAATTTACACGTGAACACTACGCAACGTGAAAAACAATACAAATTCAAAGCAATGTGTGATCTTGTGTTTGGTAACAACAGTTACAAACAATTGCAACCTGCCCGACCTTGCTCCATCGCTTCTCGGACAATCACACTGCTTTACAAACAGAGTATATATGACATATTAAATTAAGTAAATATACCACTACTTATAATCCTTTGCTAAAATATGTTGTGTTTCTTATATGAGTCTTCTTCATAGTATCATGTATCCTATAAGTGATAGAACAATTCTCAGATCAAAGTTATGCTTTTCAACAATATTGAAAATAGAAGAAATGTGTGCTCCTAAATTGATTTAAAAGGAAGATCCATTAAACATGTACTCCACCACACAATTACTATGGATTGATTGACCATAATATTTTAACTGACATTTCATCTAATCAGCTAACTATAATACTAATTACTCTTCCTTTATATCCATTGAATCGATTAACTGTAATATAATTTACTCTTCCTTCATTTCCTCTGGTTTCATCGTATTAAATGTTTAGAAACAAAGAAACGGTTACAGAATACGGATACTTCACGTTTTAAATGCGGCGAGACTACCACAGTGAGTGCAAATCTCGATTGAATATTGTATTTCAAACTAATAATAAATGTTGCTATTGTCTTAATGAAGAAACTTGCGCGCAAGCGCCGGCAGTGCGAAACATATGCACATTTTCACGAGAAAGGAATTAGTAAGGCAGGCTTCTTTTAAACATAGAAGCAGGTTGGGCACGACTTGACATTGCATTTGTTTACGGGATGGATGGACTGATTATTGTATAGAGATTAATCAACTTTTTCTGGCAACGGGTAGGGCACATGCCCACCCGTGCCTCTATGTGGCTCCGCCACTAGGTACACATGTAGAATTAGGTATCTTTATTTGTAAAACCTAGGACAATCACTTACATGAGTAATAACTTAGCTAAGCCACTAAAGTAATCATGTATTCACCACTCTACTAGTACATGAACATGTACAATGGTATGAGTGGCATGGAATAAGAGACTAATCGTACACATTCCAGCTGTGCGACCGTCAAAACAACATGTAATTCATGAACACTAAAACCAAAATCCAATATAAACATGATGATCATTCATGACGAGGAACATGATGTACAATTCAAGGACTGTATGATCATGCACAATCTATTATTTGACACACATTTCGTAGGAATAGTGGAAGTATAAGAGCATATCACTCAAGGAAAATTGAAGCAACAACTAATGTTTGCTACCAAGAACCAAACTCTCACACAGAATTACTACTATCCCCGTCTAATTTTATCATAAATATGTAAACCATTTAGCAATTAGTATAGATTGGGTAACCTTAAGCAATCCTACTTTCACTTGTAGGTTATAAGGTTTCGAAGAATTCTTAAATTAGACCATTGTCGTGTTATTCATTACCTATTCGCATTTTTGCTATTAACATTCATGGGCCTACAAAAAGTTTGTCATTGGAATCAAGCCCTAGATCTCTCGCTGATCACCCACGCCGCATTGTTTGGAAGGATATTGAATGTCTGCCTCTTATAGAGCTAATATCCGTGATCTAGTACTGACGTTTTGCCAACCATGTATGTCATTTAAGGTTTATGACTTTATTTGTTTCTCTCTCACATACATCATCAACTAATTAAATTGGCCCTAGATTTATGCTGGTTCTGTTTTTCGGATCAAACTTTACTTTAATTTCTATCAACGTTACGAATGTAACATAATTTAGAGCATGGACTAAAATATCTGGATACCTCTGATTTTCAAAAGAAATATTCATACATAATCTATGGTTAAAGCTCGTCAACCAGAGACTTTGTAGCAAGCAATCATACATATACTAGAGAATATCATTTTCTCGATTAACTTCAAGTTGCAAATAGCGCCAGTAAACCATGTATTCTTGGCCTCCAGTTTCAACGCCCCAAGTATATCTTCCGTTGCTCAAGTCTTCCTATGACCAACTTGAGCTGCATTCTGACCTTGTACCTACGAGTAATGTCAACTTCGATTGAGTAGACTTGCATAAACTGCTCACTTTTGCTTTTGGGGGAACCCATCTCTACTCGGCAGTGCTTTGGCAGAAAGAAAGGAATGCTTTGCTCGAGATTGACTTCAAAGAACAGAAAATTTCATGTGCCAATGCAGTGCAAATGCCGCCTCGTGTGCCATGCAGTGGAGCGGCTGATGCACGTTCTACAAATCTTCAGGCTCTATATATAGGGAGCTGCATCCTCGTCCGAAAAACCAAGCAAAGGAGCAAGCAGCCAAGTACAGCCTTCCAAATCCACAAAGAGATCATCTGAGATCAATGGATTCCTCCTTCAAGGTCGCTGTTTTCGGCGCCCTCCTCCTCCTTGCTGCGGCCGCCGCATTTGTGGACGCGCAGCCAAACTCTGAGATGTTTTTTTGTTCTCAACCCTCTAGTCCTTGCTTCTTCAAGATCATGCAATGCCCTTCTGAGTGCCCCTACACTAAGCCAGCCACTCCCGGCGGCAAGGCGTGCTACGTTGACTGCAAGTCCTACCTTTGCGAAGCGACATGCAAAAGTAAGAACAATATTATCATGTGTACCACTAACAACATTACAATTTTTATGAGATTAACTATATGAATAATCTAACTGATCTATACATGCCTCTGTTGTCATAGCTCGTAAGCCCAACTGCAATGGCAACGGCGCCAGCTGCTACGACCCTCGCTTCATTGGCGGTGACGGCGTCGTCTTCTACTTCCATGGTCACAGGGGCGAGCATTTCGCACTAATCTCCGACCCAGCGCTTCAAATCAACGCCCGCTTCATTGGCCACCGCCCCGCAGGCCGCCCACGCGACTTCACGTGGATCCAGGCCCTTGGTCTCCTAACACCCGGTGGCCACCGCCTCACTGTCGAAGCTACCCGCGCAGTCCCAGTCTGGGACGACGCCATTGACCACCTCCGATTCTCATTCAACGGAGCGCCGCTTGATATCCCCGAGGTTCACCGCTCGCAGTGGAGCTCACCTGATGGAAAGGTGGCAATCGAGCGCACTGCATCAAGAAACTCGGTTACCGTCGTGATTGACGGCGTGGTGGAGATGTCCGTTGGGGTCGTGCCTGTTACACCTGAGGACGACAGAGTGCACAACTACCAGATCCCTGCCGGAGACAGCTACGCGCACCTCGAGCTGCAGTTCAATTTCCTAAAGGTCTCCGACGAAGTCGAGGGCGTGATCGGCAGAACATACCGCCCTGGGTACGTCAATGTTGAGGCCAAGCCCGGTGTTGAGATGGCAGTGGTTGGCGAGGAGGACGAATACAGAACCTCGTCCTTGCTAGCTCCAGACTGCAACCGCTGCAGCTTCGGTAATGGTGCGACCTCGGAAATGAAGAATCTGGGAAACATCAGGATGCCCGTTGACAAGATTTAGACTGACTTCGAAAATAACCACACCTTAAGATAACAAAACCACCCGTGACCCGTTATATTATGTTCCACTGTCATAACAGTGCAATAAACTTGTTGATCGTCGTGTATATGATGGACATTTCTTCCTCTCGCTAGGAATGAAATGGTTCGATCTAGAGTGTGCAATATTCAAGCTGTTGTGTGAAAAATCTTTTATGCTATAAAATGTTATGCTATCTGTTCTCGCTTATCAGAAGAGTTTAAATTCGTGTGTGTCTAAAAACTACTCTAACATTTAGTTTAACTATAGAGTCCAAATAATACTATCTGAACTAGCTTTCCTCCTCTCCTCTCTCGCCAGCATAATGACTTGGGAATGAAAATCGGAGAAGGGGCTTAACTACTAGATACCATAGTGGCAACAAACTCCTATGCTTGGATACCATTTATTCTTTTCTTTTCTTTTTTCTGTAAAGGCCACGAATATCATCCCCGAGTGAAACCATATGTAGGGTACAAAACAAATAATTTTAAGAAATTATGCAATAATTATGAGCATCACCATATTGTAAGACTGAAAGCCATTTGATGCTATATTTGTTATCTATTAAGGTAGCTAACAAATGATTTATTAGAGTCTATATATGTCAAATATTCAGCTCAACACAAAAATATGAATTCAAATTTCATTGTCAAATCTTGAGTACTATAAGTAATTTTTAAAACCAACGTCACTATCCTGGATATCCATATTATCAATTATCTCAAACCTAGCTTAACCATTATCCCATTTTGTTTTCCTTCTTGTATGATTCATTAGAACTAAATATGATTGACTGGACATGTGATGGTTGTAAATAGATAAGTTTGATGATGTACATGCATTCTCTTTCTTGTGAAATAGATGTTATATTAGGGTTCTGAGGCCTGATGCAAGGTCATGTTATGTTTCTTTTTCCATTTGATCGGAGTCTTGATCGTTAGTTTTGTTTTTGGGGTTTGTGGGCCTAGGACTTGACCTAATTCCAATTGAATTTTGGTTTAGTTGGTATGTAGACCTTTGGATCTAAACTTGGCTTGAGATCCCACATCATGTTTGGATGATGAACGGATTGAAGTGAAATTGGTCAAGTTGTTTGGGATGATGAGTTTGAGGTGATGAGAGATAAAGAGATATTGTTGGCCTAGTTTTGTGGAGGAACTCATGCAAAATCCAATGAATTCATTTAGGGTTGGTGAACTAGTCATCCAAGATAGAGTAAGATGTTTGATCTTTCAATAGAAACCACCACATGGTTTTATGGAGGAATTTGGGCCAAATTTACCTCAAATTTGGGTTGAAGTATATATTAGTGTCTAAATTTGGTACTCAAGATATGTGGACTTGGTGATGAAAAAACCAGTCCACTTCCATGAACTGAGGATGATTTCCCACATCAAGTTGTGGTTGACATTGTGCTATGTTCCTGATATGTGTTTACCTTCCATATGTCTTTTGGGTTGCAGGAAAATCAGGTTATGTTTGGCCAATGCAAAAATTGGCATGCACTATTGATTGATTGATATCCAACTTTTTCCTCTACAACAATGTAAAAGGGTGATCCCATCATTCCTAGACTTCATTTGCATCCTTTTGAGCTACTTAGGTGCTACAAGAGCTAGAAGATAAGCCAAGGGTAGATTTCATGTGTGTTCTTTCTAGTTGGCATTTTGGCATGGCCAGCCAATGATAAGTTACCGTGCTATCATTGGAGGTCTCCATATAAGTTCTCCATGTTTTCACATCTTATATTGTTTTTCCTCTCTCTCTTCTACCTTATTTGGTCGTGGTTCTTTGTTAAGTATATTATTCTCTCTTTTTGCATCATTTTTCTCCTTTTTCACCTTCTTTGGCCCAGTTGAAGGTAAACCTTGCTAAGAGGGGTTTTGGAGAGCCATTTGGAGCTACTTTTGGAGCTTTCATTTATTCCATTTATGGATTGTTTTTCTCTTCAAAAAAGGCAAATGATATGGGGAATGTTTAGCCTTATTTTCTAGAAAAAAGATGAATGCAACCTCTACTTTTTAAAATACTTGCTTACAAACATACAATTAAAGTTTTATGGGTTGCTGTATCTATACATTAGGAAAACATTAGGTTTCTTAGTATCCTTACTTTTACTAGTCAATCTAAGATGAAAATGTGAAGATTTCTTACCTCCAGAATGAGGAAATTTTTGAAATATACATCATTCTTGCCTCAAGATGATATTATTATACATTTTACTGTACCTTTTTATATCTCATTCATGCTAACATAATTATGGACAAAAAATGATGTATGATGGTACAAATGATAAGAGATGCACACAATCAAAAGAGAATACTAAACCTTCTATAGGGATTGGTCTTTTCATGTCCAAAAGTGAGGAAATGGATTAGTTTATAATCTCCTTTTAAATGATTTATATTTTCTAAAGGTTCTAGGGTTTCTAACACTTGATTGATTATATAAAGTATGTGTAGCAACCCTGATTTTTGAGTTTTAAAAGATGAATATTCAACTATGTTTTAAGTGGATACAAAAGAGTTCATAATGACACATGAGGTAAAATAGGGTCAAAAGATGTGCACTTGAATTTATTTAATCAGGATTTGATGATTAAATATTTTCAACTCAAGTGTCACACACTTAGTTATACGGGTTTTGGAGATTTTAACTGGATATTCAAATGTTGGAGTTTTGATCTCAACCATGATAATTAGAGGCTTGTGTAATGACAGACCCATGGTTTGAATTTCATTTAAATTGGAGCTACTACTTGGTCTATAGGTGATTGAGTGTATGTTTTTCTTCTCTTTTTGATGTGAGAGGAAACTTCGGTTGTATCGTTCTATTGACCTAATGGCCATGACAATGATGTGTCATGCGACCAAGAAGACTGTATAACACACAAGTTTATCAACTAGTACTGTTAGTTCCCTCATCTTACCTTTGCAACTTTAGAAGCTACCAACACCTATTTTTTATGAACTAGCTACCAACAGTTGTTGTCATACAATCATTCCTCCATGATCCTAACTTGTATCGTTGATCTGAGAGGCATATATCTCTCCAACTACATTGGGTTGAGAGGTGAAATGGACACAAAATCTTCTCCTAAAATCTCTGCCTTCGTCAAGTTTGTGGATTCCCTTCCAGGATTCTAGATGCCTCAGTGGAGATGGAGAGCGAGCAAATATCCTCGATCCTCCTTTCCTGGTCCTGCACTGGGACCTTGCTTGCAAGCTCATGGATTCATCACCCCTTTTCCCCTTGGATGGGATCAGAGAGTTGTCGACCTGCCCTAGTATCTGAGGAAGGTGGAGGACCATGTTTTGTACAATGAGGGGCTCCTGCACCGCCTGGTTTCTCCTTAGAGCCCCTTTCTGTGATGGTGATTGCTCACATGGGACCCACACCTAGGAGGTGAGGCACGGGCCGAGGGACGGAATAGCTGACGATCAACTGGTCTTTTGACCACACGACTAGTACTTGAACCCCATGTTGCTAGCTTAGGGCTCATTTGGTTGTGTGTAAAACCAACCAACACTAAGAATTGTAAAACATGAAAATCAAAAGGATGAGTTGGAATTTATCAAATTTTGTTTGGTTCCAAGTAGTTCGAGTGTGATGATTTGGTTTATAAACATTTGGTTCCAAGTAGTTCATACCTCTAGTTGTCTAGTGACGTTTACAATGCATGCATCTACATCGATGCCATACAACTTTATTCATGCATACAATTGTCATTCATGTTGACAGTAGGAGGAATAAGTTGATATTAGCAAACAAAGACAATGGATGGAAGCCAGTTGTAAGGGGCAGAGGTATGACACTTGGAACCTTGCCCAAAAATAGTTTTGTTAGTTTTCCACTTTTTTGTAGGGTCGAAAGTCACCGCATAGTTTGTTTGACCATTGTGGGTTGAAGACGCATCCAACCAAACACTTGCAATTAGAATCTTCTTATACTTGCAACTACATGCATTTGTTTGCAGCCCTACAAAACAAGCCTTAGGCCAAACATGGGCCCAATTTCATTTCTTTTCCCATATGGAAAATTAAAGATATATTTTTCCCAAAAATAATAAAATTCCATTATTCTTAAATAATGGATTACAAAAAGCCCCTCAAGACCAAATTTTTTGAAAATATACGGGTAGATTTGATAAAGTGTCTAGCTTCACATTTAATACTCATATGTGTCTTTTGATGCTCGACTTAAGATTGTTTTACATTAAAAGAAGATGAACGACTTATATTATATTAAATGATATGCATAACATATGGTTGGTACAATATCTCAAAAAATCATGTTAGAACCTCAAAGATGTTTGGAACACACTTTTAAACTCTAATTTGTATAATACAAAATGTTGAGGGGCCTTTGGTAATGAAGTCGAATTAGTTTCTTTAAACCATGTTTTAATCCTAAAATAGATAATGGTAAGAAAAATATGAAAATTGAACCAACACTTTTTTTAATAGTCTCTTGATCACTATAAAAGTGCTAAAATGTGTTTATGATTAATGTGAAGCTAAGAATGGACTAACACTAACTTTGGACTTAATAATCCTAAATGAAGTAATATAAATACGAAATTAATTAATCACTCATGTAATGTTCAATGATAACATCACATTAGTATCCTAAATAGTTTATGCAATTCTAGTAGTCAGAATGATGCATCTGATTTATGATTATGTAATGTATGCGCCTAATGTGACTTGAAACCTTTAAATTATTACTATATTTAACACTAGGGTTGATTCATATAATGACGTTTTGGAATATGATATTCAACGTAATAATAATGACCCAAAATAGAGAAATAATTTATTTACTTGTAATATAATAAGATCCGAAATAATGGGGATCTCGTAATGAACTAACTAACCTTGAATGGTGCAATCTGGGGTTAGTGATGATAATCAAATAAATGCATGTATCTTATCTTAATCAGGTGTTACCTATGATCTAGAAGGTCAAGGATAGGTTAAGAAACCTTTGAACTCATATACATGTTTTAATAATCATGACTATGGATTTCTTATTTGAATTGTGATATGTATGTATGCTTGTTTACTTGCTCAAATATTACCTTGTAGTATTGTAGTATTGTATCCAATGCATTGTCTCATTGATTTTATAACTTTAACACATAATATAGATTTTCAATATCTAAAAATCTTGTGCACATGCTTGTAGTCTTGGGATAAGGACACAAAGTTGGGCATCTTACTTGAGTTGTCAATATAGGGTGGACCATGTTGATATGATAGTTAGCTCTTAGTGATGGACTTGAGGTCCCCTACGAATAGGGTTATCTAATCTTAAGAACCCTCATGGACCCTTATGGTGCAGATTCTACTAGAGGCGTACACACCAACCAACTAGGGTGGCTAGATGCACTCCACGAGGTTGGAACGCACGAGATGGGATTTTGCTTTTGATATTTATATTGTCCCTAACCAAGTCGATCACAAAGACTAAACAGGTCGCCCGCAAGCGTACGGGGTACTGTCGTAGTATAGGTGATTGGTAAGATACGGAGTCAGTCCACAGGGATAGAAGGGGCACTAGAGTTAGATATTGTAAGCTATGTTCCTAGTGTGGAGATTAGGGTTTGAGGGTTTTAAAAGGGTTTGATGGTTGATTATGCTAATTGAACAAGTAAGAAAAGCAAGATTAAACCTAAGCTATCTTGAACAAGCTAACTAGCAAACTAAGTTAACAAACTAGCTAAGCAAGGGCAAGAGCAAGCTACACTAGACCAAACAAGCAAGAATAAATTGAGAAGCTAAGTTAACCACTAACAAGAGCAAAGGCCTAAATTAACACTAGAGAACAGAGCTAAGCAATTGACTAAGTTAAGCTAAAGCAATTAAACTAGACTAGCATTAACAAGCGAGCAAAGTAGTTTGGGTTTTAACAAGTTGATTAGGGTAGGTGGGCCGTTTGGGGGATGTAACTTTCATATTAGTTGGGGAAGATAGTTAGACAAGCATAGTTCTCACTCCACATCTCGATTACCAAACCAAACAATAAGGCCAATGCCATTAGAATGTACCCTATACTACTAGTAGAATACTAGGGTTAGGTGTAATTCTAATGGGATTAACAAAATCTAGGTTTCTAGGGTAAGTGATAGTGAGAAATTGAGGGTTAAGGGTACAAATGGGAGTAGAGATGAGGGTATTTGACCTCATGCCACTAGCCACTCTAGCCTTTAGAAGGCCCTAGTCAATTTCATCACTCTCACTCACACTAGCTACTTAGATCTCACACACACTTGTAGGAGGGGGATGTATATGTAGGAACAAAGGGGGCTAGCTAGGGATCCACTAATTGGACCTAGGAGCCATTCCTAAGATTGCCACATATACTCCAAATCCTCCTAGAAGCTAAGTGTCGTCAAACATCTCAAAGCAAGCAATTCACATAAAAAGCACAAACCACATGCAAAAATAGGAAGAAAGATAGAAGAAAGAGGCAATCATCATAGATATAAATTGAGTTCATTACAAGCAACTTTTCCCCAACATAGTATCAAAGTCACATTTTAACCCCACACAGCCCACCACAAGGGGCTTAGCTATACATAGTCAAAGAAAGAGTAAAAGAAAGGGGAAGAAGAGGTAGAAATGCCATGGAGCTTGGTGTAGTAGCCTTCTTCTTCACCACCAAGCTGTTGTGGACGACATCCCTCCTCCAAGGGTGCATGGGATCATGAAAATATGGGGGGTTATGGGTGAAAACCTAGAAAACTAGGTTTCTAAGGTGGAATGAGGGTGGAATTGGTGGATGTTGAGCTAGAATGCAAAGGGATTGAACTAGGAGCTTAAGGAAGGAAGGTGGAAGCTTGGAGAAGCTGTAGGGGAGGCTAGCCTTCGTGCCCCAGCCGCCACCTATGTATATATAGGTGGTGGGAAGGCACTAGGGTAAGTAGGGGTAGTTTAGGAAAAACAGTGTGAAAGTTTGGTAGAGTTGGTGGGTCACCACGACCATGTTGGTGTGCCATGGCCGTGGTGAGGGTAGGATGGCACGATCGTGGGGTGGGAATACGGTCGTGGTATGGAGTCAGTGTGGATATGCTAAGTATAGTGGTGGCCACGGCTGTGGTGAAGTGCCACGGTCATGGAGATTTGGGGTTGACTCCCTATTGAAACTTTGTATTAAACACACGACCGTGGCGGGTGGCCACTGCCGTCTTCAGTTCTCTTGGACACGACCATGTTGTGTGACCACGGCCGCGGCCCTTGGGATGCAAATTCATTGTTGTCCCTATTGGTTCTTCACAATAAATGCACGACCGTGGGGGTATTCCCACGGCCGTTTTGTGGTCTGCATCATTCAAGTGTCCTTCAAGCTTGATCATTCTTGGATGTCTTTGCTTGGTGATGACCCTTGGACATTGGAGGTAGGTTGAGGGAGGTTTTGGGGTCTTCTTCCCCCCCCCATGAGTGGAGGAACCCTAGAACTCCTTCTTTCTCTCTCTCCCATCTAAGCATGGTCCAAGTACCTAAAAACAATGCAAAGAACATCCATAAGCGTATTTGCAATGATAACCATATTAGGGGAAAAAGTTTGTAATATAACATGTTTAGATGTGATTTAAGTACAAAATAGCACAGGGTGGAGCCCTAAAACAGGGCTACATCACCACCCCAAACATAAAACATACTTGTCCTCGAGTATGCTCCAACTCAATCTCCTTTTTCAGTTTCTTTTCAACAAAAACAAATGACAAATGCATAGCAACAGATAATTATTGAATACATGGTCTTGGGAGTGACTAAGTGCATGTGTTTCACATATCTCCTCTCCTCTTTCACAAACCATTCATGAACTGAGCACTGAGCATATAAACTTCAAATATAAAGCATAGAAACACAAGTTGTCCATATGTCCTTCATGTCATTCTAGGAGTGTTGTTTCACTTTCATGCATTTACTCTTATGCTTCAAACCACACTAGATGACCCACTTAGTTGTAGAAAGGGTAAAATGAGCTAGATTTGATGTTTTCTAGCTCAATGGGTATGAAAGAAGAAGAAAGGATTGCGGTGAGATTTGGAGTGCTTTTACACACTCGTCTTTTCTTTATTTGAATGCTCTTAAATAGGAGCATACTTTTATTTCATTTTTCTTTTTTTATTTTTCTTTTCATTTTCTTTTCCCTTGGTGTAGATAGGGCATAAATTGGATGGAGTGAAGCAGGTAGGTTGAGATGTGGCCACCCAAAACTTTTGTCGGTGGCCACAACTGATATGTGCGCTTTTGGCATCTTTTCATGAGGCGGAGAGGTATGAAGGTGGTGAAAGAATGGTCGGATCAAAGAGGGATCATCCGTGTATTTTCCAACATAAGATTCCCTGCATGAAAGCTAATTCAACACTTCACCAAGTGATATCACACCACATGATAGAATCAACATAACATTTATATTTCTACCAAGTGATTCCATTGGCTTTAAGCGCTTGTAGCTTGCTCAATTCATGATTCAACCAAAACATTTACAAACTTAAGAGATGTGTTACACATATAAAAAGTCAACAAACAAGACCATAAAGCAATAAGATCTAAGAAAGTAGCATGCATTGGTCACAAGATCAAAACATTTTATTTCAAATAATGGAGATTAAGTCAAAACAAACTTTTAGAGCAAGAACATTCATGTTTGGGCAAAATTGGCCAAAATGGTGCCAATTTGCACTAAATCACATCTAAACCTACTTTAGGGAATTTAAAAATATAACGTAGAAAATCCTTATTAAAATGCACAAGAAACTACAAAAACTACATGAAGATGCAATGCATGGTATGGAAGAGAAAAAAGATCAAAATTTTTGAAAATTAAGCAAAAATTGCATGAAACTAAACTACATACTATGCAAGATTGCAATCAACAGAGCAATAATAAGAAAAAACTAAACTAGATGGCAGAGGTGGAACAAAATGACAACAAGAGAGAGATAGGGTGGTGCATACCGCCCTACCCACCCCAAACTTTAGAATCATGTTGTCCTCAACATGGAACTATGGTTTAGGGTAGATAGGGGAAGTGTCAAGGTTGCGGTGGCGGATGATCTGGCATTTGAGGAGGATCTGGAGGAGGAGCCTTAGGGAGGAACCGAGCCTGTCGGAGGATGCTGGTAGTAGTGCCCCCAGTAGTCATCCTGGGGCAGAGGGTGCATCTCTAAAGTCTCCACCCCATTCGGGGTTTCGTGCTGCCTGGGTTTCCTGCAGCCTGGGTGTGGATGTAATGATACAAGTGGTTGATCTGATGGTGCATCTGTTGTTGATCTTGCCACATGTATTGTTGGATAAGATGCATATCGCTTTGGGTATTTTGAATACTCTCAAGGTGTGCCTGGATAGTTGCCATGTCATTGGCATTCAATGAGGGCTGCTACAGCTGGGATGCTCTCTCATCCCTCCTTCTAGTCATGTAGGGCTGCCTTTGTTCTTCATCTTCCTGTCCTTGCCCTTGCACATTGGATTCAGCTATGTCGTTATGTGCGGAAGTGGCTGCCCTTGTATAAGTCTCCCTACAGTGTTCTTGTTGCCATTTCAATAATTTCTCCTTCAATTTGTAGAAAACCCCCAACACGGATAGCAGTGGAACCATGTGGTATGGAAACTCGAGTTCAATATCCAGAACACTACTTGTGAGATAGATCATTCTTTTGTTCTTCATTTTAATAGTGTACGAGTGCATCAGGTAGTTGAGGTCAAAAAAATCTGCCTCACATGTGTCTTGAAACCCGGAGAGATCATAACCTAAAGCTAGTGCAATCGAAGTCACAAACCCTCCCATAACAAATGGCTTTGTGCTCTTGTAGGGTACAGACTTCATATGATCAATAAGTAGCACTCCTAGGTCAATATACCTCTTGTGGTTCATCATTATCAAGACAAACATGTCCTTTTGGGAAATGGTACCTTGATTGTTGTATCTCCCCACAATCATATTTTCCAGGAGCTTCTGCACATAGCGTATCATGGGGTTGCTTATGACGACAATTTTTGATCTACCTGCATTGTAATCATCACTGCCCGTAAAGATCTTCCAATAATGTGCATAGTCAAATTCCACCTCTCTCTCTAACAAACTGTCATCCATCTTTACGGCTTCTTCAGGGCTAGCAGCAAAGACACCGTTTAGGTCAGTAGAAGTGAGGGTATGTGATTCAGCCCTATTTTAGGGCTTTATCTTGTGTCATTTTGCATTTCAGCCACATCTATACTTGTTAGATTACATGTTATTTCCCTCAATATGTGTTTTATTGTCAAATGCACTTATGGATGGTTTTTGCATGTTTTATAGGTACTTTGGCCACTACTTGATGGATTGGAAAGAAGATGGTTGAATCTCGGGTTTCCCTAGGCTTGGAGGAGCCCAAAATGAGGCCAAAATCACTCCAAACCTACCCCAAGTGGTCAAAGGATGTATTGAAGCAATAACCTTCATGGATGGTCAAGTTTAACACTCAAATGTAGGGGAAGGACCCCAACACGGCCGTGCTACCATGGAATGGCTGTGTTGGGACATGCCCCAAGCAGCAGAATCATCAAAAATTGACCCAGTTGGCCAGAATGGCCGTGTTACCAAGAATGGCCATTTTGGCAGTTCCCAGCACGGCCGTGCCACCAGCCCCAAAAACTCAAAATTCCCATGTTCAATCCATTTTCTCACCACGGCCGTTCCCATCCACCACGACCATGCTACCCATTGCCCAACACGGTCGTGTAGCCCAGCACGGCCGTGCTACACATAATTTTACCCGATTTTTCCACTATTTTCCCCATTTTACCCCTAACTTAACCCTATACCCCCTAGACACCTATATATACCTAGGTGGCGGCTGAGGCACGAGGCTGGCTACCTTCTACCCCTTCCTAGCTCCCCAAATCGCCACCTACTCCACTCCACTCCATATCCACCTCAAATCCACTCCATTTCACCATTTCCACCACATAACCCCCCATTTCTAAGCCTTCCATCCACTTCCCTCCATCATTCCACACCATTTCATCCAAGGAGAAGAAGGAGGACGTCCCTGCAGCTGCTGGAGAGGAGGACTTCTTCATCTACACCGAGCTCCATGGCTTCTTCTACCTCTTTCTCCTTTCTTTTTGTATTTTCCATTTCTATGAGTAGCTAGGCCCCTTGGGTGGGCTGTTTGGGGGAAAATATGTAACTTTGATACCATGTTGGTGGAAAATGGCATGTAAACTTTGTAATTCCATTTGTTAATGATTATATTCTATTTTCATCTCTTTCTCCATGGATTGCTTGCTGGTTTGTGTGTGAAATCACCTAGGAATTTAGGCAAATTGCTTATATGTGTGAATTTTGGGATTTGCCCCTAGGTCCAATTCTTGGATCCCTAGGTTGCCTCTCATCTTCCTACATCCTAATCAATCTCCCTAAACCTAAGTGAGAGATCTAAGTAGCTAGATTAGGCAATTCTAGTGCAATTAGCATGGAGCCTTCTCAAGGCTAGAATGTGGGGGAATTGGGGTCCAAAACCCTAATCTCACCTCCCCATTACTACCCTCGGCCCCTAATTGCCCTAGGAATGTCTAATCTAGAAACCTAGACTTGGTTAGACTCTAATTGGATTGAACCTAACCCCTAACCCAATTGAGCCTCGTAAGGGTAGTAGGGGGTGTTAGGGACTAGTTCCCCTATACATAACCTAGCATATCCATGGCCAGTTAGTAGCTTAGGTTAATCCATTAGACTCTAACTTGTTGTTTGGTTTGGATGATCTAAATGGAATCATAATGTTCACATGTCACCCCCCAACTTAAGTGATAAGTTCATACCCCTAAACAACCCACACATATCTTTACTGCTTAAAACCCTAGTTCTGTGCTTACTTAGCTTAGTTAGTTCTTTTCTTGCTTAGTTAGCTTCTTGCCTTGCTCTTTCCTTCTTTATGCTAGTTTAGTTCTTTAATTGCTCTTTTGCTTTTCTCTTGCTTGCCTTAGCATAATTTGTCTTTTCATACCTAGCTTAGTCCTTTCTTTCCTGCTTAGTCTTAATCTAGTCTAGGGTTAACGTAGATTTCATTCCTGCCTTTAACTGCTTTCTTGTTCATCCTTAGTTAACAATCAAAACAACCTTTAAACCCTTAGCCCTAGTCTCCGCAGTAGGAACCTAGCTAAACTAACCTAGCTCTAGCGCCCCCACTTTTCCCTGTGGATCGACCCTTTACTTGCCACCTTCCTATACTATGACACGACCCCGTGCGCTTGCGGGTGTAGTGTTTTAGTAGACGTAGGTAGCTAGTTTAGGTTTTATAAATTTTGAAAGCAAACCCCCATCCACCGTGCATTCCGACCTCGTGGGGCGCATCTATTCAATCGAGTAGTGTGTTAGCACCACTAGCGGAATCACACCAAGCTTTCTGGCACCATTGCCGGGGATTAGAGGCGCTCGGCCTAGCTAGTTAGTTTTGCTTTGACTTTTCCTACTGCCCTCATCATTGCTATTCTTTATTCATTTTTTCTTTGCATTTCTTGTGTATATTGTTTTACTAACTTGCTTTCTTTTGCTTGGTTGTGCTTTATGCATGTGACAAGCCATTCAGGAGGAAACAAGATGGAAGGCCAAAATGCACCTCACAAGCCGCTTCAAGACTATTTCATGCCTATCAACTACAAATCGCCAATTTCTAGCAGGGTTGATCAAATGCCAGGGGAGCAATTCTCTATTCCTCTAGGTCTTCTTTGGCTCCTGCCCATCTTCTACGGCTCAGAGAGTGAGAACCCCTACAAGCACTTGGACTCCTTTCTTGAAGTATGCTCCACCTTCAGGACGTCAACGGCTAGTGATGACACAATTCGGTTGACCTTGTTCTCTTTCTCCCTCAAAGATAGAGCTAAAGACTTGTATGACTTAAGAAAGGACATCATGAGTTGCGAAACAATGAAGAATGCTTTCTTGAGACAGTTCTACTCTATTGCAAGGTTGACACAAATGCGGCGTGCCGTGACAAGTTTTAGTCAAATGGGAGATGAGCAGTTAATGCATGGGAGAGATTCAAGAAGCTGTTGAGAGAGTGTCCTCACCATGAGATCCCTTTGTGGCAGCTAGTTCAATCATTCTACTCTGGTTTGTCTCTAAAGGACCAAGACACAGTGGACTCTTCTTGTGGAGGAGTTTTCATGGCTAGGCCACCTGAGGAGATATGGCCTTTGTTTGAGTAGTTGGCTGAAGGATCAAGAATTCGAGCTTCTAGCATGATGAATGAAAGAGGGTATGCCTTTGGTGTGACACCCCCTACTCATGATGACTCAAGCCCGCAAGTGATGAAGATTCTTGGTGACATGGTGAGCTTCATGAAGAACCAGGTGACAAATGCTCCTTGCCTCCCGGTCAATTCTATTGAGTTTTATGAGGAAGAAAAGAAGACACCTCACTCCTATAGCTACCAGGAACCACAAAGTCCCACATACAGCTCAAGGTTTGAGGAAGAGGTTCTTTCTAGATTGAGAGTGTTTGATGATGTTCAAAGGGATGTTGCAAGGTTAGAAGAGAGAATAGAGCAACTATCTTCTATAATCGCTCTCCAAGAGGAAAAATTGTCTTCAAGACCCATCGTGAGCCACCATGAAGCAAGTGGACCCATACCATCTTCACAAGTTTTCTACAGTCCACCCCCATGCAAGTGCATCCCATTCACTCCTTCCAAGGCTATCCCTAGCCTTACACTCCTCCACCACCTTCACCACCTCAATTTTCCCAAAACTTCACCTTCCAACCCCAATTCTCTCATCCCCCTCAATTCCCTTCTCCACCTCAATTTCAACCCCAAGTATCACCTCCACCTCCTCCACAGCCACAACATGCTCCCCCTCTCCACCATGAGCAAGGTAGTGCCGTGACAGTTCTAAGGAGTGGAAAAACTCTTGAGCAGCCTGCAAGTCAAAGAAAGGTTGATAAAGCATAGCAAAGGCAGCCAAGTGGTGATACTGTGATTGATATTGCTGAAGATGATGTTGTGATACCGCATGTTGAGTTTGGGATTCCATGTGATCCACCACATATCCCTTTTACAGGTCCTACCATCCCTAGCGTTCCGCCTCATGTTCATGTAAGTGTAGAAAAAACTAGTGATCCTCCATTTGTAGAAGCACTAGATGACCCACCAGAATTGAAAAGGAGGAAAAAGCACAATGTTGACATTCTTGAGGTGTTTCGTCAAGTAAAGGTGAACATTCCACTTTTGGATGCTATCAAGCAAATCCCATCATATGCCAAGTTCCTCAAGAACCTATGCACTGTGAAAAGAAGGTCAACGGGGAGGATTCCAAACAAGGTGAGACTGAATGAACAAGTGAGCTCCATCATACAACACTCACTTCCCGTGAAGAGAAAGGACCCAGGAGCCCCACTCATACCTAGTTACATAGGGGGACATCGCATAGACAGGTCCTTGCTTGATTTGGGATCTAGTGTGAATTTGATGCCATATCATGTCTATGTTGAGCTGGGCTTAGGCAAGTTGAAGCCGGCACATTGCACTCTCCAGTTGGCAGATAGATCCATAAAAGTGCCTAGAGGTAGAGTGGATTATGTCTTGGTAATGATAGACAAGGAAAAAGGCGCGGTGTTCCCGGCGGATTTCATTGTACTTGATATGGAGTCGGAGGATAGGAAGATTCCCATCATCTTGGGGAGGCCATTCTTATCTACAGTTGATGCCGACATTCATGTACACAGTGGCACCATGACAGTCTCATTCATGGACATGCAGATCAACATTAACATGTACAAGACCCCAACCCGGCGAGTCCGAGATAGGGATATTGGACATGCTCACTTCACAAGTCCAAATGGGCATTTGAGAGAAGGACATCAAGGTGAAGAAGTTAATGATGATTATTGTGATCAAAGGGATGAGGAAAATAGATTGAGTGCAAAGGAAGGATGCATGTTTTGTAAGAATGGACACATGAGAATGCCAAACGGATGAAATTTGAAGAATCACCAAGAAGCCTAGTTGAAGGAAAGAAACTCAGCGCTTGTGGGAGGCAACCCACCTAGGTTTGGGAATTTTTGACCCAAACTACATTTTTGATACTTTTTCTTTGTTTTTACATTTTTACAAGAAAGCACACACACACACACTCATATTTGATAGTTTTTGTATAGTTTTGATATGTGCAGGCGAGAACAGAGTGAAACGAAGAAAAATAGATGAAAGTTTGACAACTTATCAATAGAATATCAACTTGAGATCTATTTTTGATGTTTGAACAAGATTTGAGTCTCCTACTATTGTTACAGTGCCCAACACGACCGTGGTACATCAACACGGCCGTGGTGGTTCACTCACATTCAACAAGGAAATGATCAGAAAATTGAGAAAAATAGACTAAGTTTTGAACCAGGGCAGCACGCCGTGCAAGGCAGCATGGTCGTGGTACATGAAGCCACCACGGCTGTTCCGCGCAGCACGGCCGTGCCGCAACCCGATTCCAGCAACTTAAACTCAAATTTTGCAAAATTTCTATTCACTTGCTCATTCCAGGACAACTATCCGCCTCCACAATCCGACTACTGGGGTGCCTACTATAGGCAGGGAGGAGCACCCCCACCACCTCCGCAGTGATCATCTACCCTATCACCCTAGACTTTAGTGTCATGCTGAGGACAGTATGGTTCAAAAGTTTGGGGTGGTAGGGCGGTATGCCCTCATTCTTCTTTCACTCATTTTTGCATCTCATCTGCTATTTTACTTTTTGTGTGTTGCTTTTCATTTCTTTTGCTTGTCCTGCTATCCAGTCTAGAATTTTACTGCTCTGCACACCTGCATTCCATGTAGTTTACCTTATTGTCATTTTTTTGCGTAATTTTCAAAAAAATTGCTCTTTTTGCCATGCATTGCACATCATGTAGATTCTTGATAATTTCTGCATGTTTTAGCTAGGATTTGCTTGTTTGCTATTTTAAGTTCAATAATATAGGTTTAGATGTGATTGAAGGCAACTTGGCACCATTTTGGCCAATTTTGCCCAAATTTGGAACTTCTTGTCTAAAAATTGTGTTTTGACCCAATCTCTACTGTTTTGAATTAAAATGTTGACCTTTGACAAATGCAAGTGAATCACCATTGTTTGTTGCTAAGTGGTATCAATGTTTGACTTTTTACATGTACATCACCTCTCTTAGGATTGTGATCGAATTGGTTGAATTGTGAAATTGAGCAAGCTTTGAACGCTTAGTGTTTGTGGAATTACTTGTTTGATATATCAATTCCATTTTTTTCATTCATGTGGTGTGATATCTTGGATGAAGTGTTGGATTAATTCTCATGCAGGATGTCTTATGTGGAAAATCATACCAATGACCCCTCTTTGACCCAACTATTCTTCCACCATCTTCATACCCCTCCGCCTCATAAAAAGATGACCTAGTGCACATAATCAGCCTTGGCCACCTCCAAAAGTTTGGGGTGTCCATATCTCTACCTCCCCGCTTCACTCTATCCACCATATGCCCTATCTACACTAAGGGAAAGAAAGAAAAGAAAAGAAAAAGAAAAGCAAAAACAAAATAAAAGGATGCTCCTGTTTAAGAGCATTCAAATAAAGAAAAGATGAGTGTGTAAAAACACTCTAAAAATCTTACCACAACCCTTTCTTCACCTTTCATACCCATTAAGCTAGGAAACATCGAACTTAGCTCATTTTTCCCTTTTCCGCAGCCACGTGGGTCATTTGGTGTGATTTGAGATATAAGATTGAATGCATGAATGTGAAACAACACCACTAGTCATTCTTGATTAACGCCACCATGAAACGGTTTACTCGGAACTTAATGGAAGAAATATAGATAACTTGTGTATTCTATGTGCTATATTTGAAGTTCATATGCTTTGTTCTTGTTTTCATTATTGGATTGTGAAAGTAGGAGAGGAGAGAGGTGAAATGCATGTACATAGTCATCTTTGATCCCATTCAACAACAATCATCTTTTATATTGCATTTGTCATTTCTTTTTGTGAAAGTTTTGTAGAGAGATTGAGTTGGAGCATACTTGAGGACAAGTATGTTTCAATTTTGGGGTGGTGATTCAGCCCTAATTTAGGGCTTTATCTTGTGTCATTTTGCATTTCAGCCACATCTATACTTGTTAGATTACATGTTATTTCCCTCAATATGTGTTTTATTGTCAAATGACTTATGGATGGTTTTTGCATGCTTTATAGGTACTTTGGCCACTACTTGATGGATTGGAAAGAAGATGGTTGAATCTCGGGTTTCCCTAGGCTTGGAGGAGCCCAAAATGAGGCAAAAATCACTCCAAACCTACCCCAAGTGGTCAAAGGATGTATTGAAGCAATAACCTTCATGGATGGCCAAGTTCAACACTCAAATGCAGGAGAAGGACCCCAACATGGCTGTGCTACCATGGAATGGCCGTGTTGGGACATGCCCCAAGCAGCAGAATCATCAAAAATTGACCCAGTTGGATAGAACGGCCGTGTTACCAAGAATGGCCATTTTGGCAGTTCCCAGCACGGCCGTGCCACCAGCCCCAAAAACTCAAAATTCCCCTGTTCAATCCATTTTCTCACCACGGCCGTTCCCATCCACCACGGCCGTGCTACCCATTTCCCAACACGGTCGTGCAGCCCAGCACGGCCGTGCTACACATAATTTTACCCGATTTTTCCACTGTTTTCCCCATTTTACCCCTAACTTAACCCTAGACCCCCTAGACACCTATATATACCTAGGTGGCGGATGGGGCATGAGGCTGGCTACCTTCTACCCCTTGCTAACTCCCCAAATCGCCACCTACTCCACTCCACTCCATATCCACCTCAAATCCACTCCATTTCACCATTTCCACCACATAACCCCCCATATCTAAGCCTTCCATCCACTTCCCTCCATCATTCCACACCATTTCATCCAAGGAGAAGAAGGAGGACGTCCCTACAGCTGTTGGAGAGGAGGACTTCTTCATCTACACCGAGCTCCATAGCTTCTTCTACCTCTTTCTCCTTTCTTTTTGTATTTTCCATTTCTATGAGTAGCTAGGCCCCTTGGGTGGGCTGTTTGGGGGAAAATATGTTACTTTGATACCATGTTGGGGGAAAATGGAATGTAAACTTTGTAATTCCGTTTTTTAATGATTATATTCTATTTTCATCTCTTTCTCCATGGATTGCTTGTTGGTTTGTGTGTGAAACCACCTAGGAATTTAGGCAAATTGCTTATATGTGTGAATTTTGGGATTTGCCCCTAGGTCCAATTCTTGGATCCCTAGGTTGCCTCCCATCTTCCTACATCCTAATCAATCTCCCTAAACCTAAGTGAGAGATCTAAGTAGCTAGATTAGGTAATTCTAGTGCAATTAGCATAGAGCCTTCTCAAGGCTAGAATGTGGGGGAATTGGGGTCCAAAACCCTAATCTCACCTCCCCATTACTACCCTCGGCCCCTAATTTCCCTAGGAATGTCTAATCTAGAAACCTAGATTTGATTAGACTCTAATTGGATTGAACCTAACCCCTAACCCAATTGAGCCTCGTAAGGGTAGTAGGGGGTGTTAGGGACTAGTTCCCCTATACACAACCTAGCATATCCATGGCCAGTTAGTAGCTTAGGTTAATCCATTAGACTCTAACTTGTTGTTTGGTTTGGATGAACTAAATGGAATCATAATGTTCACATGTCACCCCCAAACTTAAGTGATAAGTTCATACCCCTAAACAGCCCACACATCTCTTTACTGCTTAAAACCCTAGTTCTGTGCTTACTTAGCTTAGTTAGTTCTTTTCTTGCTTAGTTAGCTTCTTGCCTTGCTCTTGCCTTGTTTATGCTAGTTTAGTTCTTTAATTGCTCTTTTGCTTTTCTCTTGCTTGCCTTAGCATAATTTGTCTTTTCATACCTAGCTTAGTCCTTTCTTTCCTGCTTAGTCTTAATCTAGTCTAGGGTTAACGTAGATTTCATTCCTGCCTTTAACTGCTTTCTTGTTCATCCTTAGTTAACAATCAAAACAACCTTTAAACCCTTAACCCTAGTCTCCGCAGTAGGAACCTAGCTAAACTAACCTAGCTCTAGCACCCCCTCTTTTCCCTGTGGATCGACCCTTTACTTGCCACCTTCCTATACTACGACACGACCCCGTGTGCTTGCGGGTGTAGTGTTTTAGTAGACGTAGGTAGCTAGTTTAGGTTTTATAAATTTTGAAAGCAAACCCCCATCCGCCGTGCATTCCGACCTCGTGGGGCACATCTATTCAATCGAGTAGTGTGTTAGCACCACTAGCGGAATCACACCAGTATGCACGTTGCTCATCATGATGAACTTGATTGCATTGCACCCTATCACTTTTGTTCTTTCAAGTGTGGCAAAGAACTCCCAGGTCAAAGAAACATAAGCTGCTTGGGGTGTGAAAAGAACATTCCACAACCTGATTCTCCTCAAGTGTCCTTCCACTGCTTCTTTTATCCCAAGATCATCAATAGTCTTTTCACTACCATACCTAGAGGAGACGACTCACCTGGTCATGCATTCTGGATAGATGAGTTCGAATTTTCTCTACATGTGTTCCCGACCATAGGACACGCCTTCCGGTTCCGTGCCCATGATCTTTGCTCTATCTGCCTCCCGTTGTTCCAGCACATCATCTCCTTCAGGCTCAAGCTCCATCTCTTCCTCCTCACTATCCTCTTCGTTTTCCTCCATCCTGTACGATTGAGACCCCGGACTGGTGTCGAGGTTGTACCAGTGTGTTGATTGCTCTTAATCAAGATGGAGTTTCCCTGAGGGTTGCAGCTTCACACTATGTCCCGCCGGTGCGTGTGATGTCGAATGGCGGGCTGGTGTTGGATTCAGCGACAACTTGGAAGAGGATGGTGTTGCCTTTGATCTTTGATTTCTTTTTGCAGCTACCGACCCGATCTCATCGATTAGGTGGTCCATATAAACTCCCATGGACTCCTCCTCTTGTTCTTCTTCTTCCCCCTCATACATAGCATCTGTGATATGGTGGCTATCAGACGAGCGGGTGTGGGATCCACTCACAGATTGTGAGTGGCGGAGGGATTTGTAGGCGGATGTTGTTGGTGAAGGGGTATGGGAGGGCATGGAAATATGGGAGGAGGCATTTTTGGAATGCCGCTTCCCTCTAGTGAGGATATTGGTCCCCTTGGTGATGGTTTTTCCAATCTTTTTCATGGTGGGTTGTGGAGGTGGAGGTGATTTTCGGATATTGATGTAGAGAGTGGTATGGATGTGGATTTGTGGGTGGAATAGAAGGATAGAGATGTATGGATGGTGGAAATGTGGTTTGTTGTGGATTTGGGTGAAAAATGAAGGGTTTAGGTGGAGGTTTTGTGGAGGGGGGCTGTTGGGCGGATTGGAGATGGATGTGGAGATGGAGGGGTGATTGGGAGAGAATAGGTGGTGGAAATGGTAGAGGGATGGCTAGGGGTCGATTTGGGGTTGATTGGAGGTCGAATGGAGGTGTTTGTGGGGGTAGATGATGTAGATTGGAGAAGCTCTAGGTCACATCATGTCGCCACACCCGTGTTTTGGAGGTTGAAGGTGAAGAAATGAGGGTGGGGGTTGGGTTTGGATGTTTTAAAACAAATTTTTTTTTTGCTGAACTGGGCTCAGCCACAGCCGTGGTAGGTGGCCATGGTTGTGGCAAGGGTGTGGTGGCACGACCATGGTGGTTGCCACGGTTTTTTTGTCGATGTAGAAATCCTCAAGCTGACCTCGCCACGGTCGTGTCTCCTCACCACGGTCATGGCTCCTCACCACGGTCGTGGCCATTTCTCTTCAAAACAGCCATGGCGGGTGGCCACGGCTGTGGACATTCTTGCAAACAACCTGTAACTTTGATGGAATTAACCCACGACTGTGGCGGCCATGACCATTCTTACAAAAAACCTGTAACTTGGATGGAATAAACCCACGACCGTGGAGGATGCCCACGGTCGTGGCCAAGCCTCTTCAACACGGCCGTGGTGGGTGGCCACGGTCGTGGCCGTTCTTCTAAAAACTCTGTAACTTTGGACGAACTGATGCAATAAAACCACGACCGTGGCTTGTGGCCATGACCATGTTTGTCCTCTTTTACCACGGCCATGGTCGAGCTCCACGAACATTTTGGAGGTGTTCATTTGGTTTTCTTGAATAAAAAACATGAACTTCATTTTTATTTGTTATTTGGCCAGAAATATGCCTTAATGACCATGATTCCCTTCCATACCTTCTCTCTCAAGTGTCTAGCACCTACCACATCATCAAAACTCGAAAGAAAACTATCAAGCACAAGTGTGCGTGTGTGTTTGTGTAAAGCAAAGTAAAAGTGTCAAAAAGCAAGGTTCAAGAATCTCAAACCACGTGGGTTGCCTCCCACTAGCGCTAAATTTTACGCCTTCAGCCGAGCTTATTGATTCCAGATCTCTATCAGTTCTTTGGAATCCTTAGTGCATCCTTGTAGTGTATTCCTTTCTCATCCTCTTCCAAGCACTCTTCTTTGTCAGATTGTTCTTCCACAAGCATAACGACATCAAAGTTTTGATTGGCCTTATCCGAGCCGACTTCAACAATAGGTTTTGAACTTTGCCCATTAATGACAAACTCCTTCGCCCCTTCTTTTTCACATATGACAAGAGGTTCAGATGGGTATAATTTCTTGACAAGATAAGGTCCTTCCCATCTAGACCGGAGTTTTTCTAGAAAGAACTTCATATTTGAATTGTAGAGACACACCCACTTCCCGGGCTCAAACTCCTTCTTTCTAATCATCTAGTCATGAAGGAATTTTGTTCTTTCCTTATAGCTTTTTGACATCTCGTATGCCTCATGGTGCATTTCCTCTAGCTCATTTAATTGAAATTTCCTTTTCATTTCGGCATTCTCACCATTAAGGTCCATAGTCTTCAAAGCCCACAATGCCTTATGTTGCATTTCAACCAGTAAGTGTCATCTTTTCCCGTAAATGAGCTTGAATGGTGCGGTGCCAATCAGGGATTTGAATGCAGTTCGGTATGCCCATAAAGCTTCATTTAGACGGAGTGACCAATCCTTGCAGTCTGGTCTTACTGTTTTCTCTAAGATGAGCTTTATCTCCTGATTGGCCAGTTCAACTTGGCCACTTGTTTGAGGATGATACAGAGTGGAAACACAATGGTTGACTCCATGCATTTTAAGAAATCCCTCAAAAGTGCGGTGGATGAAGTGACTTCCCCCGTCACTTATCATGGCTCTAGGAATGCCAAAATGACTCAAGATATTTAATTTCACAAAATCACAAACCACATTATGGTTATTCGTCCAAGTTGCAATAGCCTCTATCCACTTCAAAATGTAATCCATGGCGACTAGAATGTAGACATATTCAAAGGATTGTGGGAAAGGACCCATGAAGTCGACCCCCCAGACATCAAACACCTCCACCACTAGAATGGGTGATTGAGGCATCATGTCTCTCTTTGAAATAGTGCCTACTTTCTGGCACTTCAAACATCTTTTGTAGAATTCATGTGCATCTTTGAACAGCGATGGCCAATAAAAACCACACTGAAGAACCTTGGCAGCTGTACACTTTCCTCCAAAGTGACCTCCACATATCCCAGAATGGCACATGGAGAGAATGTCTTTCAGTTCTATTTCCGACACACATCTTCTTATGAGTTGGTCGGGGCAGTATTTGAAAATATGAGGGTCATCCCATGCATAATTCTTGGCCATGGTGAACAACCTTTTGCTCTCCTCTTTTGTCCATGTGCTTGGCATCCTCCCACTAACCAAGAAATTGGCTATGTGTTGATACCGTGGCCGTTGAGTGGATGGAAGAAGGAAGAGCTGCTCATGTGACATTGTTTCTCTAATTTGACTTTTTTCATCAAAGGGGTACTCAATCCGTGAAAGATGATCGGAAGCGCCATTTTCAACCGCCTTCTTGTCTACAATCTCTATATCAAATTCTTGTAGCAAAAGAATCCATCTTATTAACCTTGGCTTTGAGTCCTTTTTTGACATGAGATATTTGAGCGTAGTATGATCCGTATAAATCACAACTTTGTTTTGTAGAAGATATGAGCGGAATTTATCAAGTGCGAAGATGACATCAAGTAACTCTTTTTCACTAGTTGTGTAATTTCTCTGTGCTTCATATAGAGTCTTGCTCGCATAGTAGATGACATGAGGAATCCGACCAACTCTTTGGCCCAGCACAACCCCCACTGCCATGTACGGATGCATCAGTCATGATCTCAAATGGCAAAGAGAAGTCGGGGGGCTGCAGGATCGGAGCAGAAATGAGTCTTTCTTTGAAATGATTGAAAGCTTCAATGCACTTATCATCAAAATGAAACTCAACATCCTTTTCAAGTAGGTGACACAGAGGTCTTGAGATTTTACTGAAATCTTTGATGAAGCGGCGATAGAAACCGGCATGTCCCAAGAAAGACCAGACATGTCTTATAGTGGAAGGAATGGTGAGGGTAGAGATGAGGCCCACTTTGGCCTTGTCAACTTCAATTCCATCTTTAGAAACCCGGTGGCCTAGAACAATGCCTTCAGGCACCATGAAGTGACTTTTTTCCCAAGATAGAACTAGTTAGACTTTCACACATCTTTCAAGAACAACAACCAAATGTAGCAAGCACTTATCAAATGTCTTAACAAAGATTGAGAAGTCATCCATGAACACTTCCAAAGACGAATCAAGCATATCCGTGAAGATCGAGGTCACACACCTCTAAAATGTGGAAGGGGCATTGCACAACCCAAATGGCATTCTCCAGTAAGAAAAGTTGCCACTCTGGCAAGTGAATGTCGTCTTCTCTTGATCTGTAGGATGCACGAAAATTTGAAAATATCTAGAATATCCATCGAGGAAACAATAGAAGCTTTTTCCTGCCAGCCTCTCTAGAATTTGATCAAGAAATGGGAGGGGATAGTGATCCTTCTTTGTCTTTTCATTGAGTTTCCGATAATCAACACACATCCTCCACTTTGACTGTTCTCTCACTGGCATTATCTCTCCATCTGCATTCTTAGCAATGGTGATGCCACCCTTCTTGGGTACTACTTGGATGGGGCTCACCCATGTATTGTCAGAAATAGGATAGATGATTCCAACATCAAGCAATTTCACTATCTCTTGAGTCACCACCTATTTCAACTTCAGATTCAACTACCTTTGCATTTGGCAGGTTGGCCTTGCATCCTCCTCTAGATAGATTCTGTGCACACAAATGGAGGGATCAATACCCCTCAAGTCATCTATGGACCATCCAATGGCTTGGATGTTCTTCTTCAAGACCTTCATTAAAGCCTCCTCTTGTTCCGATGAGAGTATGGACGAAATGATCACCGGGAGGGTGTCATTTGCCACTAGAAAAGCATATTTCAAACCTTCTAGAAGTGATTTCAGCTCAAGAGTAAGGGGCTCATCAAGAGAGTTATTTAATGGTTCGGAGATGGAAGGGAGGTCCTCACTCGCAGCCACCAAGGCTAGCTCATTATCTTCATCATCCTCCTCATCATCATCAGGGAACTCAACTATCGATTCTAGACCTCTACCTTGAGTGGCAGTTTGGATCCATGAGGGTAGGCATTCCTCCACAATCTCATCTAGGCACTAAACAAGATAGCAATCTTCTTTTGTCTCCCCTATCACTTCAGTTGTGGCTGACAATTTGAAGATGTTCAGTCGGATCTTCATGTACATGAATGTCACATACATTGCGCTGGTCCTAACATGGATAACTGCATCAACTGTGGCTAGGAAGGGTCTCTCCAAGATGATAGGAACCTTCCTCGTGTCTTTCTCCATATCCAAGACAATGAAATCAATAGGAAAGAAAGCAGATGTCTCATCATTAAGTCTCACAAGCACGTCATCGACACACCCTCTAGGCATCTTTATCGATCTACCAACCAACTGTAGAGTACATTGGCCTGGATTCAACTACCCCATCAGTAGCTCTACAAACACATCATACAACATGAGGTTGATACTAGAGCCCAAGTCTAGGAGAGCTTGGTCTATGCGGTGTGCCCCAATGTAGCATGAGATGATAGGAGCACCTGGGTCCTTTCTTTTTCTTGGAATGGTGTGTTGTAGGATCGATCTCACTTGCTCAGTGAGCTTCACTTTCTTCGGGGTTCTTCCCATAGTCCTTCTTTTGAATGTGCAAAGATCCTTCAAGAACTTAACATAAGAGGGAATCTGCTTGACTACATCAAGCAAAGGAATGTTGATTTTCACTTGTTTGAAGGTTTCAAGAATGTCCTCAGTGTGCTTCTGCCTTCTTTTCTCAGCAGAAGGCTCCTTAAGAGCCTCAGAAAACAGAGGGAGTTGGGGCCCCACACAGTCCATATCAACAATATCATCAAATGGAATCACATGAATCACAATATCAACATCCGAAATCACAGTATCAACCCTGCCTCTTGTTACAGTATCCTCAACTTGTATCTCAATATCAATCTGCTCAGCCTCACTATCACCTCTATCATCAACAACTATACCACGGGGGTGCTCCAAAGTCTGACCACTCCTCAACGTAGTCACCGCCTTCACATGCTCATGGGTAGTATAAGAAGAGGCTTGTGGAGGTGGTTGTCGCTGTTTAGGTGGTGGAGGCCTTTGGTGAGGTGAATTGGGATTTTGAAGAATGAATTGGGGTTGCGGTTGTGATGGTGGCTGTTGTTGTTGTGGATGGGCGTGGTATTGTGTAGGTGTTTGTTGGTATGTATGAGGAGGAGGCGGGGCATATTGATAGTTAAGAAGTGCTTGAGGAGGTGGTGGAGCATAGGGATTCGGTGGGGGTTGATATGATGGTGGAACATATGCACTTGAAGTGTTCCCTAAGAAGGCACCATCATTGTTTGGGTTGGGCATCGGTTGAGAGGGTAGTATTCCTTCTTCCCTCCTTGCAAGTGAGAGAGAAATCTGATCCAACCTCTACTCAAGGTGGTTGATGGACTACCCATGTGAGTTTACATCCTTTTTCACTTCATCTAAACTTCTTAATCTTCCGAGCACTTCCTCTTCAAGTTTTGAGCTGTAATGTGGCTTCGGTTGCCCCTACCCTTGTCCATCCTCATTTTGTTGTTTCCAACAAAAGTTTGGATGGTTCCTCCACTCGGGAGTGTAGGAGTTGGACATGGGGCCTTGGTTTTTGCAACCACCAAAGGAGTGTAGAGCATTCACTTCCTCATCCACCGAATCGACTTCCATAGTGGGTTGGATTGAAGAGCCACCGACTTGATTCTTCATCATTATCATCATGTCGGGGTCAGTAGCATTGTGGGTTGGAGCCACGGAGGAAGGTGGAGGAGTGTAGCTTTGGCCGCTATGCCCTCCTTTTGTATAAGTGCGATGGCGTGAGTTTTTGGCAAGATGTTTAAACAAGGGCCATGATTCTTCGGGCGGCTTTGCCATTAAAGTACCTCTGCAGGAAGAATCCACATTATTTTGGCTTTGCTCTTCAAGCCCGGTGTAAAATGCTTGAACAAGTTGCCATAAGGGTACTTCATGATGAGGACAGTCTCAGAGCATCTTTTGGAACCTCTCCCATGCCTCATGGAAGGGTTCGTTTTCCTTATGAGCAAACGAAGTGATGCACCTCCTCATGTAGGACACCTTTGCAATAGGAAAGAACTTCTTGAGGAATTCATTTTTAACTTCGTTCCATGAGACCGGCTCCGGCTTTGACACGTACCACTCTTTAGCTTTCTCTTTGAGGGAGAAAGGAAAGAGTGTCCGCCTAATGGAGTCGTCAGTGGAGGCGGGGGTGCGAAAGGTTGAGCACATCTCAAGGAACACGTCGATGTGGTGATAAGGGTTCTCATTCTCCATCCCATACTAGGTAGGGAGGAGTCCAAGGAGTGCGGGTGGGATGGAGAACTTTTGACCCGACATCTGGTCAACCAAGGTGGCGATGGGGGAGTTGTAGTTCCCCGGTGTGAAGTATTCGTTGAGCGGGCGATGTGACAATGGAGGTTGAGCATCCGGTTGCGGGTTGTTTTCAGCCATCTTGGCTCCTCTGTGCTGATTGCGGTGAGCTTGGAACCTCCTTCTACCAATCTTAGGTTCGTATACCACCAAGTCGGTGCAAGTAGAACGCGTGCTGGGCATGCACAACTGTCACCTATGCAAGACACAAACAAACAAAAAGAAACCAAGTTAGCAAACCAAGATGCAAAAGTAACACAAAGAATAAATAATAGCAATGGTGAGGGAAAAAGGAAAGGCTAAGCTACACTATCTAACTAGGCCGAGCGCCTCTGTCCCTGGCAATGGCACCAGAAAGCTTGGTGCGGATTCCGCTAGAGGTGTACACACCAACCAACTATGGTGGCTAGATGCACTCCATGAGGTCAGAACACATGGGATGGGATTTTGCTTTTGATATTTATATTGTCCCTAACCAAGTCAATCACAAAGACTAAATAGGTCGCCCGCAAGCGTACATGGTACTGTCGTAGTATAGGTGATTGGCTAGATATAGGGTCGGCCCACAGGGATAGAAGGGACACTAGAGTTAGGTAGTTTAAGCTATGTTCCTAGTGCAAAGATTAGGGTTTGAGGGTTTTAAAAGGGTTTGATGGTTGATTATGCTAATTGAACAAGTAAGAAAAGCAAGATTAAGACTAAGCTATCTTGAATAAGAAAACTAGCAATCTAAGTTAACAAACTAGCTAAGCAAGGGCAAGAGAAAGCTACACTAGACCAAACAAGAAAGAAGAAATTGAGAAGCTAATTTAACCACTAACAAGATCAAATGCCTAAATTAAAACTAGAGAACAGAGCTAAGCAATTGACTAAGTTAAGCTAAAGCAATTAAACTAGACTAGCATTAACAAGCGAGCAAAGTAGTTTGTGTTTTAACAAGTTGATTAGGGTAGGTGGTCCGTTTGGGGGATGTTACTTTGATATTAGTTGGTGAAGATAGTTAGACAAGCATAGTTCTCAATCCACATCTAGATTACCAAACCAAACAATAAGGCCAATGCCATTAGAATGTACCCTATACTACTAGTAGAAGACTAGGGTTAGGTGTAATTTTAATGGGATTAACCAAATCTAGGTTTCTAGGGTAAGTGATAGTGAGTAATTGAGGGTTGAGGGTAGAGATGGGAGTAGAGATGCGGGTATTTGACCTCATGCCACTAGCCACTCTAGCCTTTAGAAGGCCTTAGGAAATTGCATCACTCTCAATCACACTAGCTACTTAGATCTCACACTCACTTGTAGGAGGGGGGATGTAAATGTAAGAACAAAGGGGGCTAGCTAGGGATCCACTAATTGGACCTAGGAGCCATTCCTAAGATTGCCACATATACTCCAAATCCTCCTAGAAGCTAAGTGTCATCAAACATCTCAAAGCAAGTAATTCATGTAAAGAGCACAAACCACATGCAATCAAATAGGAAAAAAGATAGAAGCAAGAGGCAATCATCATAGATATAAATTGAGTTCATTACAAGCAACTTTTCCCCAACATGGTATCAAAGTCACATTTTAACCCCAAACAACCCACCACAAGGGGCTTAGCTATACATAGTCAAAGAAAGAGTAAAAGAAAGGGGAAGAAGAGGTAGAAATTCCATGGAGCTTGGTTTAGTAGCCTTCTTCTTCACCTCCAAGATGTTGTGGACGACCTCCCTCCTCCAAGGGTGTAGGGGAGCATGAAAATATGGGGGTTTATGGGTGAAAAACTAGAAAACTAGGTTTCCGAGGTGGAATGAGGGTGGAATTGGTGGATGTTGAGCTAGAATGCACATGGATTGAACTAGGAGCTCAAGGAAGGAAGGTGGAAGCTTGGAGAAGCTGTAGGGGAGGCTAGCCTTCGTGCCCCATCCACCACCTATGTATATATAGGTGGTGGGGAGGCACTAGGGTAAGTAGGAGTACTTTAGGAAAAACAGTGTGAAAGTTTGGTAGAGTTGGTGGGTCACCACGACCGTGTTGGTGTGCCACAGACATGGTGAGGGTAGGATGGCATGGTCGTGGGGTGGGAATATGGTCGTGGTATGGAGTCGGGTTGGATATGCTAAGTATAGTGGTGGCCACAGCCGTGGCGGAGTGCCACGATCATGGTGATTTGGGGGTGACTCCCTGTTAAAACTTTGTAATAAGCACACTACTATGGCGGGTGGCCATGACCGTCTTTATTTCTCTTGGACACGACTGTGTTGTGTGACCACGGTCGTGGCCCTTGGGATGCAAATTCACTGTTTTCCCTATTGGTTCTTCATAATAAACGCACAACCGTGGGGGTATTCCCACGACCGTTTTGTGGTCTGCATCATTCAAGTGTCCTTCAAGCTTGATCATTCTTGGATTTCTTTGCTTGGCGATGGCCCTTGGCCATTGGAGGTAGGTTGAGGGAGGTTTTGGGGTCTTCTTTGGACCCCCCATGAGTGGAGGAACCCTAGAACTCCATCTTTCGCTCTCATCCATCTAAGCATTGTCCAAGTACCTGAAAATAGTGCAAAGAACATCCATAAGCGTATTTGCAATGATAACCATATTAGGGGAAAAATATTGTAATCTAACATGTTTAGATGTGATTTAAGTACAAAATGGCACAAGATGGAGCCCTAAAATAGGGCTACATCACCTTCCAATGGGAAGCTGGTCCAAAGCCTTATGATGCATGATATTGTTGGTATAATAAGAGTAAATCGACTAAACGATGGGTTCTCACTTTGATAAGTAATTAATTCATTTATTTATTGTTCATTTACTTATGAAAATCTTTTTCAATTATGCAAAGCTTATAGATATGTATCGTTTTTCCATGTGCTCAACAACTTCTGTATTGACCCACTTGTTTGATGTATTTTTAGTTTTAGATATAGCATGGGATCGGATGGCTTGTGAGCATATGTTTATGTGTACTTATTGTAAGATACTAGTTAATATACATGAGTAGAGTTGTATAAATGTACTCTCAATTTGTAATCAAATCTTGTAATAAATGATGTTGTGTAATACACTTGTTGATTGTGGTGAATATGTTGGTTCTTGTCATGTTACTTGTTCATTTATGCTAAGCATTTCACACTTTTCATGTTGTCTTTGACATTTGTTTGGCTCACGGGGCTAGGAATCCAGTTCCGTGACAATATATTATGTTATGTTTTCTTCATGATAGAGGAGTAAAAGTCAAAAGGAATCATGTGAAACCTAATTTAAGTGATACCATGTGACCATATAACTACCCTAGTATTTGGAAGTCATGGTAGTCCAACATGCATACTTTTTGAAATCATGTAATTTTGAGGAGGGAATTGTAGTTATATACTACTTATTATGTTACTCCCCTTGGTGCCTGATATTGGTTCTTTATATAAGTTTTTTTAGGTCATATCTTACTGTGTATATGGAAATTAGATTGGAAATATGGTACATGGTGATAAATACAGAGAAGTCAATGCAATATTTGTTGTTACCAAAGTACGTAGGAGGGATATTATGTTGTAATGTAGGTTTCCGGTGGATCAACTTGTACCTTTTATACTCACACCAACTGACTAATGGGGGAGTCCAGGTATTTGATAGAGACTAGTAATCATATGTTCCTCTATGGTTGGCTGGAGGACTTTACACTCACTAGCTAGTAGTTGAGTGATACATTAGGGTGTTGTCTTAATAAAAACAAACATAATCAAGTTTTTCATATTCTTCTATATATTACTATGGTGATTCACATGATAAGGCTTTTATTGTATTTACATGTGATATTTGTATACTACATCTACTACTAGATATGTTTTTTTTTATATTACTACAACTATTTAAGCAACCAAATTTCCATATTGTAATAGTCGGATTGCATGCTTAGGATGCTTTACCACTATTATATCTCTAGTTGGGACATGAGTCACGGTCGTGTTTTTCTCCACCCTTTTTAGGTGTTCAACATCTTGTCTAGGGGTATACCATTGAGAATTCTATTTTGGAAGCACATCAATATATGAAGGGTGTTGTTTAGATTTCTGGAGATGTCTTCCATGTACACTCAAGTCCTAGAGGTTATTTTACATCTTGGTGTATCCACGAATTAGACTTTTCTTTAAATGTTGTGTATTTTTGCTAAAGTTATAAACATTTATAGGTAGATATTTTATATATACAGGTCATGACTTTGGTCGACTTTACTAAATGAATACAATTTAGTATGGATGATGAAAATGATGTCCATTTTATGAAAAAGATTATGGATGTGTGATTGGATACTTCTAATTTAAGGCTTTTTCCTTGACTTCATAGATATGTAGTTAATTATTATCATTTTAGAGTTTTTTCTTGAGTAATCTCGCTGCTATGTGGCACAACAAGGTTTGGGCATAAGCTTAGTGGTAACTGAGCCTAGGTATCTAGAGTTATATGGACGTTGTATGTTGTGTCTATTCTTACATGTTCTCTATATCTGATTATCATTTATGTATATATAGACATGGTCGCAAGATTAGAAGAACACATAGAGACTAGGTTTGTGCCACCACAACAAAAGAGAGTTAGATGAACTAGAGCTTGGAGTTCCTAATTGCGTGCCTTCACATCCTCCACCACATCCCTTGAACTACCCTATTGCACCATACGACCTAGTTATATAGACTATGTTCAAGTAGACAATGTCTAACTTTATGCACAATAATGATAAGATGTTGATTCATTTGTCCATGGAACCATATCCACACTTTGATTCTTATCTAGGTTCAATGAAGTCCTTAGAGAGGCGGAGAAGAGTTGGGACTATAGATTCTTTTCAGTTGTTGAACATAGATGAGGAGGAGAGGATTAATGATGCTACATATATTGTAAAGTTTCATTTTGATCATGGTAGTTCATGGAGGAGAATGATCATGGAGAGGTTATTGCCTAGGCAGAGTTAAGTACAAAGTTTGAGGGAAGGTACTTTCATTAGTCTTAGCTAATAGAGAATATGTGGAAGTTTGATCATCTATTTCTAAGACTATCTTAGTGAATGATTGTGAATCTTACTTCATGGAACTTTAAGGTGTTTCCCTCACTTGTTTTTAACATAAGAAGAAAGAATCCAATGGTTTAGGGAAGCCTTGAACATGGATTTTGTAGTTGGTCTCCACGTTGCAGACACAAGAAATTTTTCATCATTTATGGAAGTGGTAAGGAGCATTAAATGATTATGGTGGTTTGTCATGAAGTTGAGTCAAGGACAAGGTCATCTACACCCCAACAAGTAGTCTAGTGGCATTAAGAGACTTGTTATATTGGGTTCCACAACTACACCAACAATTACAACAAAGGTGGGTAGTGTCACAACTAGGGACACATGTCAAGTTGTACGGGTACCACAATAAGGGTATAGTTTACCATGATGTAGAGTGATGATTTCAAGTATGATAGTAACATTATGACCATCTGCTCCATCCTATGTCAACCAATGTAGGACCTACATGAAAAACCACTATATGCGGTTCTAACTCTAAACTAGACAATTCTTCTAGTGTTATGACCGCGTCTGAACTTAATTTGTAAACTTGGGTTTACCTGGATGGCTGCATACTTAATTAGATTGATCATTGATTAAACTTGATTAACTATGGTAACTCAATTATGGCGTGTTAACCTTCATGAGAACTCCATGCATGCTTTCATTTGGTATAATCAGGGTTTGATAAGAATAAACCCTAACTAGCTAGAATTAGAGTTTTCCTCAGCAAGATCTTGCTGGAAAACACGTTGCGATGTAGATGGGAAATAAAGATGTACTAGAGTGGAATGGGTGATGTAAGTAAAGCGACAATAAAAATGAGTTGGAGGTGTGGCTGGAATGGCCATGGTGGGTACCACGACCTTGTAGGATAGTTAGAAGCATGAGCAATCTTGGCCACATGACTATTTTGGAAAAATAGAAGTGTTGTTATCTTTATACTCAAATCTATTGTAACCAAGGAACCAAGGTTGTGGTATGAAGCATGGCCTTGCTAGGTGACAAGGACATAGTACATTTCATGGCCGTTCTGGGTGTATCCAAATCATTTTCCTCTTAGTTTACTTTTCTATAGAATGTAGGATACCAATGTACTGTTTGATTTTTATTTATTTATTGGCACTTTAGAATGATTTTATATTTTTAATCGAGCTATGAAAATCCATTTAAATTTCATAATTTCAAAGGAGATTTGACCTATTTAGTAAATGATTTTCAGTAATATTTTTATGATAGAAAATTCTATTGAAATTAAAGAAAGTTCAAGTAGGGTCAATTTGCAATTGACCAAAACATATTAAATTGCTCTATATGATCAACCTAACACATTAGGACCTCTCAAATTTCGTGATTCATTCTAGAGAAATGAAATCCTAGAGAGAGAGGGAGAGTTAGGGTTTGGATGGAAAAAGTGGTGAAGATTGTGATCTAAGATTTTCTCTTCTTAGAGTTGATGAAATGAAGTAAGTTTGTGTTCTATAAAGACATTTTCTTGGTGATTCTTATCTCACATGTCAAGATTCCACACCTCCTATTATATGATTCGAAATTATATCAAATCTTACCTTTCTCTCACTCTTTCTATATTACACACCATTCCTACGGTATCTGAGTTGGAAGGAAGAAGAAAGTGATGGATTACTAGGAGTTTGATATGGATTCTACAATTTAGATTTTAGGCTACATTTTTAAGGTGCTTACACAAATTAGGTGAGTGGGTACTTTCTCTAAACAATATATTGCACAAAATTAGATTGAATCCTCAATGATCTTCAATTCCTTTGTATGTGAATAAAACCCCTAAATCTGCCTTTCAGTTTATGCTTATGAAAGATGATCTAAAAATGGATTTTTGTTCCTTTATTGATGAACTTAATATGATAGAATCATATTAGAAATGGATATAAATCATCCAAAATAGAATTCTTAAAGTTATTTAAGAAATTATAAGAATATATATATAAATCTAGGTTTTTCAATTATTCTAAAACTGTTGTATAATTGAACAAAGGACTTTGCCTATTTGAATCTCCTTGTTTATGAATGATTGTTTTAACTGAATGTGTAGTACAGACATGTCAGATAATATCCTTGGTTTTATTTGATGTTATCATTGTTTGCTTCATATCTAAGTAAACAAGTTGAAAGCCTAGATGAATGGAAAGTTGGAAGTCAGTGAATAGACATCACACATTTGAATTTATGTGATTCTTTTATTGTTAAAAATTAATTTATTCAAGGTTATTCTTTATTTATGATATTTCAGCGAATGGTGTGGAGACCCTATTTCAATTCATTCTAGGGTTTCAATATATGTTTGGTTATATGTGAATTGTTAAAAGCAGTCTTATATTAATGAAAGTTAATGAAGCATGAAATACTTGTGTGAGTCATGTGATGTGTGAGTGGGACAAACGAAACCCTTAGGATAAGGAATTTAGTGAATCAAACTTTTTCATATAACTGTTTCTCAATATGAGATGTGGTGTTGCTCAACAGTTCTGTTTGCGGTAATATATTAAAGATGATCTATTAAATGAATTGTTCACAAATCTAAGATAAGAAAGGTTGATGTGATGATTTAACCGTGAATTTAAAAAGTGAGTTATACATTTAAATTCCCTTAACATTTTATAATCCTTCACAGGAGGTATGTGTAGTGGGGAGGAAGTGTGATCCATGACTAAAGGTATTTTGTCTAGGTCAAGCTAAGCTTGAGAGCACCAGTGGGCTACAGGGGTCTAGGTCATTAATGACGAACTCCTTAAATGCTTTGTATCTAACACTAATCGGTGATGCCATTTGTACCTGAGTTTTTGTTATAAGTGCACATCTTCAATAGGTCCAATGATGTAGAGTTTTGTCAATCAATGGACATCTTCAGTAGGTTCACTGGTGCACAACAAGCATGCGGGCTTTGACTCCCTTCCAGAGTACCCAGGTTTAGAGGTGGAGTCCATATATCTTGCCGCTCCCATTAGCTTATAAGATTCGGGCATCACGAGGCTTGCTGTAGATGAGGTCTTATTCGAGAGACATACTTAGGAACCCAAGCATGTTTCTTAGTCTTGTATAGTGAGATTGTTGCTTTCTATAATGCTTTCACATGTCATGGTACATTTCATGGGGTTTCAGGGAATAACAAGACAAATGAGAGAATAAACCAGTGTGTGTAGTTGTTCATCTATTCGTTGTAGTTATCAATAGTAAGTTGCCATTTGTATGTTTCTGAATTACTAGTTCCCTTTGTGATTAGTCAAGTATGCTTAGACATTGATGTACTCTTTTTAGATATGTAGACTATCATGTCGTATATACGTATGTGAATGATTATTTCCTCTATAGTTCATTACTGTTCTACTTTAAATTCACTTGCTCAATAATATATATTGACTATTAAAGTACTTTATACTATTTTGTTGAAGTACTCATTCACTGAGTGAGTAGCATCACCCCTCTACTCACAATTTTTAGGAAAACATGTGATTCTGAAGAATGTCAATACTAGAGTAGATCTCCCACAAGAGATAAGTATTTGATTAGTTGAGTTTAAGTGGTCCCTATTACTCTAGGCCCTTGTAGAGTAAGAGAGAGTTGTAAATGATGATGTTTAACTTTGTTTCCTCATTACTAGAGTATGTATCCAATTATCAAGTCGTATGTACATGGAAGTGTGAGAAACAATATGAATGTTTATATATGTATCTTATTGTTGACAGATTAGAGGAATCAATTTTTTTATTTCCCTTGAAAAGTTAGTTTACTTGATTGAATGTGATGAAACAAGAGTTTGAAATAAAAAAAGTTAAGGATGTTCTTTGTATTATGTTTTATCCTTAACTTATTCCCTAATCTCATGATTAGAAATTATCGTGGGATGTGTATGTAACATCTAGTGTGGTCAATTTGGGCATGTGAAGACATTTTCTCCCTAGTGGTACCAAGAAGTGACACAATAGATGAGGCCAAGTCAATAATCCAAATAGTATTATAGTGGATCTATTAGATGATAAGCATTATAGGAAGGGTCATCTAGACCGGAAGGATTCAAGGTCAAGGCCTCACACATGCAACCCCTCGAGTCTATGCCACAACTCAGCCTATATGATTTGTCTATCTACTACTCATAATATATAGGTCATATGCAACTTTTTTTACTTAATATTTTTGTCTTTCATATCATTTTTAGTTGGTTGGGGTACACCACATTCATTTATCACAGAAATAATCATATCTTTGTATAATATTCTGCTAGTAGTAGATGTAATGAGATTTTATTGGAGAATACATTGGTGGATTTATTTATTTTGATGTAGGTGTGTACATATTGTGTAACCCTTTACTTGGGGTACAACATTCATATATATCTCATGTCAGTTGATATGCAAGGATTCAATGTTATTGTAGGGATGGATAGCTTAGAGAAGTATAAGGTGGTTTTAGAATGTTAGTCTAAGGCTGCAGTATCTAGAGATGGTTTGGTCTGTTTTCCTTTCATAGGATATATGATGTCCTTCTTATGTGTTCCATATCTATTATTTAGTAGAGAGGATATTGAGTTTGGGGTGTGGAACCTTTGTTGAGAACATTGTTTATACCAAGGTAGAGTATACAACTATCAAGGACGTTCTACTAGGGTTGGAAATATAAGGATGTGTACCCGAAGGAGTTTCTAAGTATTCTACATATAATAAATATTGATTTTTAGATCATATATGGTACTTAACATGAAACACATAGCTTCTACACCATATAGGATGGCCCCAGTTGAGATGAACGAGTTGAAGGTGAAACTTAAGGAGTTATTGGACAAAGAATTCATACAATTGAGTATGTCTCACTTGTATGCTCCTCTAATGTTCATTAATATGAGAAATGGATCTATGAGGTTATGCATAGGCTATAATCATTTATACAAAGTGACAAGAAGAACACATATGTTTTTGAGGACACAAGACCTGTTTGTCTTCTTGATTTTTTCAAAGATATAGATCAAAATGAGCATCATCTTCGCATGATGCTATAGTTGAAGAGGCAAAATCAATTGTATTTTAAGTTTAGTATGTGGGAGTTTTGGCTAACTGAGGTGTCTATTCTTAGTCATGTCAAATCCAAGAAATGGATTTCTATAGATTCCAAGAACATAGTGTTAGCATTGTAGTGAGAGAATTTGAAGAAATTGATACATGTTAGATGTTTTCTTTATTTCATTGGTTATTCTAGATTACTACTTAAGAGTTTTGGTTCTATATATTTCTTGTTGACCAAGATAACCAAGAAGATTAAGCCTTTTTTTGGACTGAGAAGTGTCAAAATTGCTTTCAATTGTCGATAGAGAAGTTGACATCAAAACCAATGTTGGTTTTGCGGCAGACATGGAAAATTTATATCATCTTTTGTGATTCCTTAAAAAAAGGAATTAGATTGTGTGTTAACGTTGCACAAGAATGTATTCTTTTATTCTTAAAGGAGGCTCAAGAGGATGAGGAGAAGTATCATATGCATGATCTAGTGTTTGAAAGGGTTATTTTGGCATTGATGTTTTGGAGACACTACCTATATTGGGAAGCACAAATCATCACAGATAACAAGATTCATAGATACATATTCTCATAGAAGGATCTTAACTTGACATAGAGGAGGACTATGACTGCATGATAGACTATCATTGCTAAAAAAACATTTATATTGGAGTATGCTTTGAACAAGAAGTTGTGTTCATATTCTTCCCATAGATAAGGTACAATTGTATTCCATGGAGTGTGTCAAAAGGAACATGTTGGTGTATCTTCACAAGATGAATGTTCAGGCAAAGGTTTTTTTGATGGTTTCTTTGTTCAGTTGTAGTTAATATATCCTTTATACAACATACCAACGAAAAAAGAAGAGTTGATGTTGTGATACAAAATATCCTATTAGAATTTGATGATAAATTACATGACATGCTTCATGAATCTAAGGATTAGCAACTTTCCAGGATTGGATATCAATTCTTAAGAAAAGATGTATGAGATACACTACAAGAAAAACATCCATTAGCGACATTTTATATAGTGGCATTTCATAAAGATGTCATTATATACTCAACTTTACATGCATTTTTATGTGCATGCCCATCAATACCCAACTATAGGTGTTCTAAAACTAAAGAGTAGTAGTGGTGCTTTTATACATCAACATTGTCATTTTAAATTCTTATATCATATTGTTTACTTGTCTTCTTACTATGATTTACCATACTGATTTAGTTTTTTGACCGTATCTAAATGGAGAATCCATTCATCTCAACTCCCGTGAGCAAACAAAAAACACGGTTAAACAAAAGAAAACTAAGCTTCTATAAAAGCTATATTGTGCGTTGTCAAAAAAAAAAAGATGTACATGGAAGGCAACTCGCGCCTTCAAGGCCACCCGGTTATCAGTAGGCAGATTAACCATCCAGCCCTTCCTCCTCCGCCCGTGTGTGACTCCTTGCGCATCAAGCCTCAGATAGTCACTTACCACCCTCGGTAAAGGGTGGTTATCTACTTGCTCGTTATCTTGTCCAGCTGCCACGTAGTCCGCCATAGCCACCCCATTTGGTTGTCCAGGGGATGAATGAAGGCCACCTTAGTCTGCGTCTCCCTCAAAAGAATTTGGTATGCTCAACCTTACATTTCCATCGTCAAGGGGGCCACCAGTCTGCGAGTATCGCATAAGATGAGGGGTCATCCACCTCCACCGTGTCAATCGGTAGGCCCTCTTTCCGGCAAAGATTACAGGAGAAGAAAACTCTGAGAAGCACCATGACCAAACCTGAAGCCTCCTCGCAGAAAGAGTCTGCGGTTTGTTTCTCCTGCCTTTCACTGCCGCTCTAAAGTTTATAGCTTATGCCCCCGCCACTCCCGTGGTCTCCAACATGTTATAACCGTGAAGTATGTTGTCCCTGGTAATCACCTCCTGATCATTGTCCTGACCAACTCCGGTGGTCTCCATCATGTTATACTTATATTTATTACATGGTTTTTTGTACAACATTGTTGAAAAAATACAAAGCATGAGTTTTTAGTAAGTTGGTAATATTTGTTTGTGTGACTTAGTAAAAATATTGGTTCACTGATTCTGAAGCTTGAAAACTATACATTCTATTTAGATTCCACGATAGATTCGGTGGGGAAATCTACGCATGGGTAGGTAGGAACGTCATTGGAACTTTATCCTTTGTTTTTTTTTATAACAAAAATATTTATCATTGATAACACCTGCTTGGAGGCGGCATAATTGTGACTCTCTGGGACAAGCATAAAATCCTTTGACCCCTTACACCTCGCCCAGTTAAAATTAGTTGAAGGAAAAAGTTGATTGTCATGTACAACATATGCCAATTTTTAGAAATAATAACGCTACCCACACCTTTTCTCCCAGCCGATCACCCATCGGCTCATTGGAAATGAGATTGTTGCCGATGTGGCAGATAGCCCACTTAGATAATAAATGAGATACAAAAAAGAAAAAAAAAAAGAACAGAGAAAAAATTATTTTTCTCATAACTTCTAATTCGGATTGAATTTCATTCGAAATAAAATGTATTAGATTTGTTATAAAAATACTTTCTAACAAGACCAATATTGCATAATTTGAAAAATAGTAATATGAGAAAAGTATAATATTCATATTTTTGGTTAAATATCGATGTTTACACGTACAATACTCGTGGGTACTAACATCAATAGTAAACATTCCTATTGTACCCCAAAAGGATAGTAATGTTCTACAAGACACGAGTACAGTATACCTAAATATATTACTAATATTTTGGTGTACAATACTCATATTTTTGGGTACAATATCTATATTTTTATATATATTATGAGGTACAAAAGTCTCGTATTATGGAAGTACAATTACCCGTATTTTGGAGGTATAATACTCGTATTTTGGAGATACTCTATACTCACTACTAAACAATATGGATACAATATCTAAACACAAGTATTGTACCCCAAAATATGAGTATAGTACAAATCGTGTATTTGCTGACGTATTATCACCAAATATGAGTATTGTATCCCATAATGGGATACCTAAAACATGACTAGTATATTTTTCTAATATTATTATTTTTCAAAACATATCAACAATTGGTCTTGTTGAAAAATATTTTTACGAGGATTGTAATGTTTTCTATTTCGTAAAAAAAATCTATATATATTGTAAATGATGATAGAAATATTTTTCCCTCTCTTATTTCTCCTACTTCTCTCATTATTGTAAAATGATAAGTGTCCAACAATACCAAAATCTAAGGAGCTGGGATGGTGGGCGGATGGTAAACTAAGTTGTCTAGAGTTTTTCTTGTAGAAATAACCTTCATTGGGGATCAAACCAGGTATCCCTCTTGGGGTTGTCCGAGCTCGACCACCTTTTTAGAATCTTCTCTTAACATGAAATTTTATACCAACGAGCAGATAACACGTGCTAAACACATGATATATAACGGAGTTAATCTAATAAGTGACTAATTATATTTGTATAATACAATCAATTCAAGTTGATTTTTATGTAGATCGATTGAGGTTCACAACCAATATTGTACTGACATATACATTAATTGCACACTTGATTGTACTCTATGGCAACGTCGGAACAAAAATTGCATACACACAACATATGATTTTTTCCTAGGATAACTATTCGATCAACCAATCAATTGGTGATAACAATTTTATTATTGATATACAAAACGCATACTACATACCCACCATAGAAGAAAACAATTCTCTAGAAAACAAATTAACAATTAGATCAAATAAACTTTTGATCGGAATTATTACATTATCATCATATTAAACACAAAGAAAAATTTAAATAATTTGTGCAAACAAATACAGTACCATGTCATTATTAAAATTACATATTCTCTCCTTTATATGATATTTTTTTTCAACTGTTAATATATAATTTGTACTTATAATAATTTATATACAGTTCTATAACAAAATACAAATTGTTAGCTAACATTCTCTTCAAGTTATAGTATATAATTATCAAAAGAAAAAAACATAAATACCACACTTTGATAAAAAAATATTTTGGGTATAGCAACCGTTTGAAAATAATTATAAAGATAGCCCACTTTGATCAGAAAATGCCACTTGAATTGACGTGTTTAAAGTCCAGGATGTGAAAATACCATACATTTTGTAGCTTTTAATAAAAATTTGAAAAAAATAAAGAAAAAAGTGAAAATGCCAAAGCAAGTGGCACCTTTCACCCTAACATTGGGGGTGAAAACGCCACTTGTTTTGGCATTTCCAGTATTTTCGTTATTTTTTTCAATTTTTTATTAACCTTAACAAATGATAGCGTTTACACCTCCTGCCACTAGTACAGAAATGGGTTATAACGTCACTACCTGTAGGGTTGGTTTTTCCAAATAACCGACTTTATATGTCTAAAAAAAATGCGGGCACCACTTAAGACCTCTTAGGTCGGTTTTTTTAAATAAACCGACCTTGTAGTGTAACTCTATAGGGTCAGTTTTCCAAATAACCGACCTTATATGTCTATAAAAAATGCGAGCACCACTTTAGACCTCTTGGGTCACTTTTCTTAAAATAACCGACCTTGTAGTGTATCTCTATAGGGTCGGTTTTCCAAATAACCGACCTTATATGTCTATAAAAAATGCGGACACCACTTAAGACCTTTTGAGTCGCTGTTTTTAAAAGAACCGACCTTGTAGTACATCTCTATAGGGTTGGTTTTTCTAAAATAAGCGACCTTATAGACAATTTTTTCGGCGGCAAATATTTGCTTGGTTTTGGCTTCCCGCCTCGATCTATAGGGTCGGTTCTACATTATAACCGACCTTACAGGGCTCCTCGGTCGACGAATTCGTCGACCGAATAAGAGCTGCATTTCACGTATACAGGCACCTATAGGGTCGGTTTTTTCTTTATAACCGACTTTACAGTCCTCCTCAGTTCAGCACCTCTAAGGTCGGTTATTCCTACAAAACCGACCTTAAAGGCCTCTTTGGTCGACAAATTCGTCGACCGATTTCTATTCTGGATCCAGATAGTTCACGCATGTATAAGCACATCTAGCGTCGGATTTGCACTTATAACCGACCTTAGAGCCTTCCTCGGTCGACTAATATTTCGACCGATTCATTCGGTCGACAAATTCGTCGACCGATAATTACCTCTAAGGTCGATTTTTTCCTTAAAACCGACCCTAGAGGTACTTATGCGAAGGAAATTTGGCTCTTTCTCGATCAAAAAATTCGTCGACCGATATCTATTCTGGATCCAGATAGTTCACGCATGTATAAGCACCTGTAGCGTCAGATTTGCACTTATAACCGACCTTAGAGCATTTCTCGGTCGACAAATTTGTCGACCGATAAGGAGTTAGTTTTCATGTGTATAAGCAACTTTTAGGGTCGGTATTTTCTTTAGAACCGACCTTAGAAGTCCATTCGGTCGACAACATTACATATCGGTCGACGTATTTGTCGACCGAGGAATGACTAGAAAAACCAACCGTCGTAACGGCTAAAAAAATCAACCGTCGTAACGGCTAGAATTTCAACCGTCATAACGGCTATAAATACGACCGTTGACCGTCGTAACGACTACTTTTTTGATCGACCGTTGGCCGACCGATAGACGACCGTTGCGGCCGTCGGTCGACAAATCGTCGACCGAAATTGGCTCTGTTTTTCTATAAATAGCACCCAAAACGATCCATTTCTTCACACCTTCACATTCTCACTTCTCTAGCTCCTCTCTAGTGTATTCTTGTGAAAATCTTCAGCTTCTCTACATCCAATTCTTGCTTTCTATTTCTCCATTTCAAAGCAATGAAATGGCTTCATCATCTACGTGCGGAAAGAAGCAAGTTGCAGGTAGGAAAGGAAGGACGGGCCTTGCACCGCTGTCGTTCATCAACGACGTCCCTTTCATCGACCAAGCTGCAGGCGACCGCTACCTTAGGCTCTCCTAAAAAACTCCTCTTCCACAACATCCAGTCGACGTCATGGACTTCCAAAGCATTGTCGATTTGGAGGAACTTTTCAAGGTGCAACATTTGACTGATTTTCTAAATCCCTCCTTCCAATCCTACTCCTCCAAACTAGTTAATGAATTCTATGCCAATTTAGCCTAACATCCTGAACATGATTCCTTCTCCTCTATGGTTGGTGGGTATGGATTACATTTTACTGAGGAGGGTATTCTTGAAATGCTTGACATAGATATAGAAGAATATAAAATTTTTATTGATCTCACTAGAGGAACTCCACTCAACAAACTCTCCCAAGATAACACTACAATTAGCCTTAGTGATGTCAAAAGAGCCATCTTTCAATCAAATACGACTTGTCATGAAGATAGGGGTACCTATTATGCCATAAATTTAAAACCTGAAGCTAGGGTCATAAATCTCATTGTTGCCACCAATATCCATCCTAGAGAAAACAAATCTGAAGTACCCACCTTTCATATGTACCTTATCTATGCCATTCTCAAAAGTAATCCCATAAACTTTATTCGTATCATCATTAAGAATATGTTTGAGTTTTCTGGCAATCCACCTTATGCTGACTTTGTATGCCAAATCACTCAACATTTTTTTAAGAAGAATATTGAGGATGACTTAGGTTACACATGGGATAGAAAACCCCAAAAAATAAGTAAAAATACGGTGGAAAAGATGGGAATTGACTTTGGCCACAAAAGGGCTAGGACTGAAGGGGAGACATCCACCCAAGACATACCTCCACCACCTCCTCCTACCAACCTACCCCATGATCCTATTACAAATACCTTGACATACATTGCTGGCTCCCAATATCACCTAAGTAGGCAATTGGATTATAATCACAATGCCATGACTTATTTAAACCAAAGGATGCAAACTCTCTCTCCTAACCAACCTGATGAATATCCCTATTCCCTTAATCCTGGCATGATAAATACCTACAATCCTTCCTACAACTACTATCAAACTCCACCTCCACCATCTCCTGATCTCACACATACTCAGTTTTCCCCAATTCAACTTCAAGACATTGCTGCCAACTTTCGCTTTGATCGTGTTCCCACCTTCTTGGAGGCTTATGCCTTAACCATGACAGGTACCTTGGAGTGGCAGACACTGGTCAAATATTATGGAGCTGAGCCCTTTCTTGGAAAAGACCCAGACATTGATGTAATCCTTCGGTCTTTCCAATGAGATTATGAGATATCTTTGTAATGATGTAATATATCTTTTTATAAAGCCAGTATGTCATGTTTCATCTTATAAAGTGTATGGGCATTAAATTGTTATGAATAAAAGTATTTTCCATGGCTTCATTTGGACATATACATGTTATATAAGAATATTGTTATTTCAAATGATTGAAAAATAAATTATGGCTAAATTTGACAAAGCATCACTTGGTTAATCTCACACACACACACTTGGTACTTAATTTAAAACATTGAAACAGGGTTAATCTCGGTCGAAAATATTATCAACCGAGAGAAATTTGGTCGACAATATTGTCGACCGAGAATGACTTTAGGGTCAGTTTTTTCCTTATAACCGACCCTAGAGCTCTTTCGTTCGACAAATAGTCGACCGACTGAATTTTTGAATAGAGTTTAGTACTTTTCAAACGTTATAAAGCATTGGGATCTCAATCTTTTGTCTCATTGTTGGGAATTCACATCCCTCAATACCACCATCATCACATTTGCTGATTCTGGGTATTCAAACCCTTAGTTCATCACTAAACATGGTTATCACTTATCAGGTAACTATTACCTTCAGGTCATCTGACCAAGGTATTCAAGATATTTGTTACACAATCATCTCTTTTTTTTATGACGAGGAACCCCTCTCGCACGAGTGCCACTTTTATGACCCCCGCAGACAAGGTAAACCCCAGAACCAACCACGTACAGGGGGGCACCTCGGCACGCTCAATAACGTGAGGCCTTAACTGCACCCTGGGGAAAGTCGAGGATCGAACCCGGGTCCCTTTTATGGGACTTACCGAGCCGCACCACCCGAGCTACTCCCCGCCCCCATTACACAATCATCTCAATTTCATATCAACCATATCAATTTCATATCAACATCATGGAATACAAAAATAACATCTCTATTCCCTCATTAGGGTTAGAGTTTCCTATCTTTATCAATTAGGGTTCACATATCATCATCCCATATTGAAATTTCACATAACATTATCCCATATTAGGGTTTTACACAACACCACCCTATATTAAGGTTTCACATAACATTTCCATATTAGGGTTTCACATAACATCATTCCATATAAGGGTTTCACATAACATTATCCCATATTAGGGTTTCATACGACATCACCATATATTAAAGTTTCACATAACATCATTATTAGGGTTGTGAAAGCACTTTAGAGCTCCTCGGTCGACGAATTTGTCGATCGAGACCCCTTATAGGGTCGGTTTTTAGAAAAACCGACCCTAGAGGTGCTGCTAAGAAAGAAATCTGGCTTCATTCGGTCGACAAATTTGTCGACCGACACATTCGGTCGATGAACTTGTCGATCGAATGAAGCCAAAATTCTTTCTTAGAAGCACCTGTAGGGTCGGTTTTTCTAATAACCGACCCTATAGGGGGTCTCAGTCGACAATATTGTCGACCGACAATGTCCAATTTAGTTATTCACACATGTATAAGCACCTCTAGGGTCGGTTATATGAAAAAACCGACACTAGAGGTGCTTGTACGAAGGAAATCTTTCTCCTTCTCGGTCGACAAATCGTAAACCAAAACGAGTCAGATTTCTTCGTATTAGCACTTGTAGCGTCGTATTTACCTATTAACCGACCCTAGAGGTCAATTCGGTCGACAAATTTGTCGACCGAGTTTGCATTTGATTGTTATTAAACAACCCGACACGAGCACCGTTTATTTGTAGAGTCGGGTTTTGTTTGTTAACCGACGCTACAGTTTTTCGCTCCGTGCAAAAAGCCAAAATTTTAGTCTTTCTTCCTCCCGTGAAACCCTTTTCTCTTTTCTAAATCTCTCTCCCGCGGCGCCACGAAACCCCTTTTCACTTTGTCATTCCGCCGTTGCCGCGAACGCTTCTCCGTGAAGCCGTTGCCGCCTCTCCACGCCGCCAAGAGGATCGTGAATCTCGTCGTCACCGCGGAAAGGATCCTGAAGCTCTTCGTCGCCGCCTTCCCCTCTTCCTCCACGTAGTCCGTCATTGCCGTGAAGCTCTTCGTTGCCGTGAAGCTCGCCGTCGCCGCCTTCACTCTTCCGCGAAGGTCTCCGCCTCTCCGTGAAGTTCTTCTCTTCCTCCACGAAGCTCGCTGCCATTTCCAAGTAAGTTCGAGCTTCCTTCGTTCCTTGTTCCCCTTCATTCCCGCCCGCCCTGCCCGCCGCCATTGCTGCTTCTAGGTCCATATTGGTCGACAATTAGTCGACCGAGAGCCCACCTGCGCGCAGCGTCCAAGTCCACTCCCGGTCGACAAATTGTCGACCGAGAGTGGACCTGAACACTGCTCGCAGGTGGGCTCTCGGTCGACTAATTGTCGACTGAGGTCGACCTGGAACTTATTTATGTTGGAGCTATAAATGTTTTAATCATATTTGCTGTAATGTTCACAGATAGTTCTGAATATTATAATGATTTCAATCTTTGGACTGTTGGAAACGGCCTTACTTTGCTAATTTGTACAAGTATTTTCCATTTTATATGATTTGATAACCCAATAATAAAAACATGCATGTCTTTTTTCATATGTAATCATAATATAAATTTTAGAAATTAATACTAGATTAGACATGTGTACTCCTAGATTGACACTTTAGGGTTGATGCATGATGTTTAACTTAATATATAAATATGAAAATAATGCATTTATATATTAACTTAGAAACCTGTTCAAAATTTACTCATTAGGAGTAAACTTTGGATAGTCCCCGGTTTGGGACTGTTTTTGGATATTTTAATCTCACTTAGGATGTACCTGTATAATGTATGTTTAGTTTTGTAGATTATTTTAGTAGAATTTCTCCATTTGTTCTCTGGGTACATATGTGAGTGGTTATTTGCCATTTACATCGGTGTACTTGGAGAACTTAGGGGAAATGCTGCTGAAATTTTCTTCAAAACTAAACATACATCATACAATTACTAGTGAGATTAAATATTCAAAAATAGGATAGGTGGTACACTTTAGTATATAAAATTAACTTTCTATCAATAAAAACTTACAGATTATTATAGTATCAATATTAAATTGTTAGTTTTATAATTAATTTTAATGTGATATAGAAAATGGATCGAAGTTGGATGTCTATCAAGAACCGTTGCAGTCTAGAGTTTGCCAAAGGTCTTGATGAATTTATCAGATTTGCTGAGGAACATAGGAAACTACCTACAGATAGGCTATATTGTCCATGTAGAAATTGTTGTAACAGTTTGAAAGTTGATTCTGGTGAGGAAATTAAGAATCATGTCATATGCAATGGGATCATACAAGGTTATAATGAATGGTATTGGCATGGAGAGAAATTGAATTATGGAGCAGAAAATGTCGATATTAATAGTTGTGGCATAGAAGATATAGATAATGATGATAATGTTAATGATGAACCGATTCAAGATGACCAGATTCAGGATGATATGATTGATGAGATGCTACGTAGTTGTCGGGACAATGTCATTGATCCACCTTCTTTATTTGCAAACATTGTCCATGATGCTGAAAAACCATTATATAAGGGTTGTACTAAGTTCACGAGGTTGTGTGTTGTGATGCAATTATACACTCTTAAAGCTCAAAACCGGTGGAGCGATAAGAGTTTCACTTCACTGTTGTCTTTGTTAAAGGAAATTCTTCCTAAAGGCAACGAGCTTCCAATTTCAACATATCAAGCAAAGAAAATAATGTGCCCAATGGGAATGGAGGCTAAGAAGATTCATGCATGTCCAAATGATTGTGTGTTATTTCAGAAGGACTATAGTAATTTGATAAATTGTCCAAAATGTGGTGCGTCAAGGTATAAGACTACAAATTCAGCTAAGGCTAAAAATGGCTCTCCTGCCAATGTGATGTGGTATCTACCAATAATACCACGATTTCAATGCTTATTTGCTAATACAGAAGATGCAAAAAATTTGTCTTGGCATGGGGAGTTAAAGGTCAATGATGATGGCGTCCTACGACATGCATCTGATTCACCACAATGGAAGAAAATTGATTTATTATACCCTCAATTTGGTAAAGAACCAAGAAACCTAAGACTTGGACTCTGTATAGATGGAATGAATCCCTATGGTACATTAAGCAGCCAACATAGCACGTGGCCTGTTATGATTGTTATATACAATCTTCCTCCTTGGTTGTGTATGAAAAATAAGTATGTGATGTTGTCAACATTGATATCAGGGTCCAAGCAACCTGGAAATGATATTGATGTTTACCTTCAACCTCTAATTGATGACCTAATGAAACTATGGGAAGAAGGTATTATGACATATGATGCTTCACGTAAAGAGATCTTCAGTTTGCGTGCTATGTTATTTTGCACGATTAATGACTTTCCAGCTTATGGAAATTTGTCTGGATATAGCATAAAAGGATACAAAGCATGTCCTTTTTGTGAGGAAAATACTGATTCAATCAGACTGAAACATGGTGGTAAAATCGTATATCTTGGTCATCAGAGATTTCTCCCACCAGTGCATCCTTATCGAAGGCAACACAAAACCTTTAATGGGTCAAATGAGGAATGAAGTGCTCCTAAACCTATATCAGGACATCTTGTATATGATAGGGTGAAACATATTGTTAATGAATTTGGAAAGAGTTCAAGTAGTCATACACTCGCATGTGACAAATCTCTATACAAGAAGAGGTCAATATTCTGGGATCTTCCTTATTGGAGATCTTTGGCAATTAGACACTGCATTGACGTCATGCATGTTGAAAAAAATATTTGTGATAGCATCATCGGTACGCTATTGAACATACCAGGAAAGACTAAAGATGGCATCAAATCTAGAAAAGATTTAGAATTAATGGGTATTAGAAAAGAATTATCAGTGGAGATCAGGGGTCGCCGCACATATTTGCCACCGGCTTGTTACACTTTGTCAAAGAAAGAGAAAAAGACTTTTTGTGAGTGCTTGTATAATATTAAGGTTCCATAAGGATACTCTTCTAATATTCGTAGATTGGTATCAATGAAGGATCTGAAACTGATAGGTCTCAAATCTCACGATTGTCACACCTTAATGCAACAAATTTAACCTGTGGCTATTCGATCTATATTGCCGAAGCATGTAAGGTTTGCAATCACAAGACTCTATTTCTTCTTCAATGAAATATGCAACAAAGTGATACATCCTGATACTCTCGATAAATTACAGAAAGATGTAATTGTTACCATGTGTCATCTTGAAATGTATTTTCCTCCTTCATTTTTTGATATCATGGTTCATCTTATAGTACATATTACAAGGGAGGTGAAGATGTTGGGTCCAATTTTCTTACACTGGATGTATCCATTTGAACGCTACATGAGTGTTTTTAAAGGTGATGTTTGGAATCGTTATCATCCTGAAGGGAGTATTGTTGAAGGTTACATGGCTAGGGAGGTGATGGACTTTTGTAATGATTTTTTGAATTGCAATGAAACTTGTAGCGATCAAAAAAATCCCCATCACATTGGATCTTATTGTGGCAATGGAACTCTGGGAGGAAGAGTGAAAGGAATAAGTCGTGAGTTGTGGGAACAAGCGCATTTGTATATTTTACACAACATCGATGAAGTTAGTAGCTACATCACAGAACACAATGATCTTATCAAGAGAAATCATCCGCGATCCAGTTCAATGTGGCTTGCAAGAGAGCATAATCGAACATTTATTAGGTAGTTTGAAGAGAAAGTATTTAATCAACTATCTGAATCACCAAATAATGTTGCTGAGAAAATAAAATGGCTCGCCTTTAAGCCAAAAATGGATGTCATGTCATATGAAGGTTATGACATTAACGGATTTTCATACTACACAAAGCGTCAAGATGAAAGTAGTGTAGTTCAAAATAGTGGGGTCACTGTTAAAGGTTGTTCATCGTATTTTGCTAGTGCCAAAGGTAAAAGACCACGCGAAGCTGAGATGTCATATTACGGCGTCATTGAGGACATATGGGAAATGGACTATACAAATTTCGAGTTCCTATATTTAGGTGTAATTGGGTTGACAACAATAAAGGAGTTTTAGTGGATGAGTTGGGTTTCAAATTGTTGAATTTTGAAAAGATTGGTTTCAAAGATGAGCCATTCATCATGGCAAACCAAGCAAAACAAGTATTCTATATTGATGACTTGGCAAATAAAAATTGGTCTGTCATTCTTAATGGAAAAAGACAGTTTACTGTAGATCCTATAAATGAAGAAGAATACTACGAAAAGTATGATGATTCCAGTCCATTCTCAGTTGGTTTGCTAGGTGTAAATGTTGAAGATAACACCGATGAATATTATAAACATCAAGACCATGCTGAAGGAATTTTCCTTGACTAACAACTCAACCAATACTAAAGGCATGTATTCTTTGAATTATTTATTTTATTATCATGTATACCTTATCACTTGTGCTTTTATTATCACTTATTTTTTTATCATGTATACTTGCAGGTTCTAAAATGGCGAGTGAAGATGAGCATTTTGAGCATGAGCACCATGAAGATGAACATTCTGAGCATGAGCACCATGAGGATGGTAGTGGTGATGCTAAGAACAATAGAGGTCCTACATTGATGTGTAGGCTGCAGGAGCTCAGGGCTAAAGGGGATAAATTGCCAGTCCATTTTGATATGACAGGAGCACCTGTTGGGGAACATGCTAGTTCTTTCAAGCATTACGTAGGGGCGACCGTGCGCAGTAAGGTACCAATAGATATAGAAAATTGGCATGATGTTCCTAATGCCAAAAAAGACCTCATATGGAAAGATATATCTGTGAGTGGAAGTGATATCATTTTAATATATTTTTTATCTATTGATTCTAATTTAGTTTGCTTGGAATTAATTCCTTTTCAAAACAACATTATTAATTGCTTCTTTTGTATGTATAGGGTGTTTTTCATCTAAATGAAAAAGATCACAAGAAAAGAGTGCTACAACGTTGTGGTGTACGATGGAGGGGTTTTAAGACATATCTTGTAAGGGAATTTATAAATAATCCTAAACAAAAGAAGAAAACTACAGATGTATATATTTGTATTGATCCTGAGGTGTGGGAAAGATTTGTTGCAGCTAGGAGATCGGAATAGTTTTAGGTAATAAAGATTGTAATGTATTGTATGAATATTTTATACAATTAAGGAGGTGAATCTTTTTATACATGTTTGCCAAGTCTAAATTGCAATACCTCGTTTTAAATGATTAGGCTATTCACCAGGCTCAAAAAGAAAGACGGGCTAAAAATGTGCATGACCATCGCTTGGGGCCCGGTGGTTATGCCTTCCGCCGCCAACTACAAGAGAAGCAATCATCTTCTGGAGAAGAATCTAGTACAACTCAAGTTGAGCGACCACCCCGACACATGACATGGATTGATGCTAGAAAGAATCGAGCCGGTGAAATTGTCAACCCTGCAACTAAGGAGGTGGCACAAAAGATGGTAGGTTTATCCCAACTAAGTATAGAGTAACTTCCACAACTTAGATTTATTTATATCTAATTGATATTGTGATTTAATATTTTTATTAATTATGAATAAATTGATCTCCACGAGCAAAGGAAGGAAGGAAAGTTCATCCCAACTGGCTACATGGATGAACTAGCAGTTACTCTTGGTACGAAGGAGCATCCTGGCCGTGTTAGGGGATTAGGAGCTAGCATAGGATTCAAGTCTTATTTTAGCCCTTTGCAATCTAAAAAAGGTCGTGTAGGAGGTCTTACACAAGAGGATCTTGAAGCATTAGTAGTGCAGAAAGTAAAAGAAATAATGTCTTCATTTCAGCCTACTCAACCTTCTCAACCTATTCATACTACACGTCTCTCAAGTGATGAGGTACAAGCCCATGCTACAGTTGTAGAAGGTCACGGGAGCACTCCCGATGAACCACCACAACAATCTGCAGTAAGTTTTTGTTCTATATGTTGTGTTATTAGTATGATAAATATATGATAATATATATAGTTGTAACATGTATCTGTTCTACTGTTTCTTATATAACTTATATTATTTCAATCTTGGTTGGTATGAACTGTAAACTTGCAGTGGAGGTTCCAGAATATAATGTTGTGGCAGCGGGAAAAGTGTACAACCTTGGTGGTACATTGCATTGCCAACAAATTACTGATGACATCTGCCGTGTGTCCATCCATCTTGTGTATGACGGAATGGGGGACAAACCACTACCCATACCTAATCCTGAATATAGTACAGTTGAAGAAGCTGAGGGTGCTATGGTGGGTTGGCCTAGACACTTGGTTATCAATGACAAGGTATACCTTATTTCTACCATATTTTTCATATTTGACTACATATATGAACTCATGTAATATAAGTATGAAATTTAATTAACAAGTTTGTAAACCAAAAAGTAAAACTTCTGCTAGTCGTCCTCCTATGCTCAAGCCATCTTTCATTCTCGAAACTACATTCAACAAATTGGGAAGCAAATCTAAATGTTTGTATCGATACTTAGCTAACCGAAGATCGGGATCAAATATGATGGTCAAGTTAACAGAAGATGCAGTTGGGAGGGACTTTGAGAATTTTATTTTCTTGACGATATTACAGAGTTGTTCCGGTATGATTGGCTGAACACTTCAATAATATAAGTATGGATAAGGTAAGGATCTATCAATATACCTTGAAAATTCCAATACAAATTTTTAGCTTATTTCTACATATGAAAATAATTACAAATGTTTAACAGCCATTTATATACCGAGGTCACCAACTTTGATATAAATAATATTGCATTCTTAGTTCCTTCGGTCACTAGTCAGGTGGAGACAAATATTGAGGATGTGAATGAGTACTTCTCTGATGCATTCAAATATTTTGCTAGTGAGGGGAAGGAAATTATCCTAATTCCTTTTAACATCCAGTAAGTATTATTATTCAATATAATTTTAATAATGAATGAAACTATTTATTTTAATGTTTGTTTTATTCTTACTCAGAGCTAGACATTGGAAATTACTGGTGATTGTCCCAAAATTGATGACTCTTTATTATCTTGACCCAATGGGTAAAACAACAAGGAGTCACAAACTAAAATTGTCAGCTATGGAGTAAGCATAAATTTAATCAATTGCTTCAACATGATATTTTATTTAGAATTTCTATTTTACCAACTATCGTTTAATTGATAGGGGTATAAAGGCTTTTCGTGAAGCTGAAGGACAAATACCCACAAAATTAAAGACATTGACTTTGAAAAATGTCAAGGTAGCTACTTTGACAACTACTTAGTCTTATATGTATTAATTTTTCAATTCTAATATGTCAACTCTTATACTCTTATCTCAATTGTTGTTTATAGTAGTTTACTAACATTACGTATAATTCTTTATTTGTAGTGTCCTATGCAAAATAATGACTGGGCTTGTGGCTACTATGTAATGAAATACATGCAAGCTATTGTCAAACAAGCATCACATGACATTCAGACTATAAGTCAGGTAATAAAGAATAACATCATAAATTTACAAGTGATTGTAGTCATTTTTTATAAAATATTACCATGTGCATTTTCTGTTACAGATCTTTACAACTCATCCTTACACACATGTGGACTTGAATGAATTCCGAGAAGAGTGGTCAGAGTGTTTTATAAGTGAAGTCGAAATAGCATTGGATTAAATATGTCAGCTCCATTTATGTATGTGGTTTGAGTACACACTCTTTCATATTTTTACTTTTGTAATATGTCATCTCAGACTTACACTCTATCATTTTGTAAATTATGATATTTTTTATCATTTTTGTTATGAATGTGTGGTTTTGAATGGTGACGGTTGATCATCAATGCTCCCCTCTCCCAGAATATATGAATCTTCTTGTTCTTCTGTTCTACATCAATTTCTGCAGAAATTTTTTTAAAAAAAATCGTAACTTCTAGCGTCGGTTTTTTAAATAACCAACCCTACAGATTGAATTCATTGTACACTCTTCGGTCGAAATTTTTTTGACCGAAATAGAACTTCTAACGTCGGTTTTTGTAAAAAACCGAGTCTACTTGTCCTCTATAAGGTCGATTTTTTGAAAAAACTGACCCTAAAGATTGAATAAAATATTTCAGTGTAAGACTCGGTCGACAAACTTCTCGACCGAAATACTATCGGTCGAGAAGTTTGTCGACCGAATCTTACACTGAAATGTTTTATTCAATCTTTAGGGTCGGTTTTTTCAAAAAACCGGCCTTATAGAGAGTTTTCGGTCGAGACCGAAATATTTTCGGTCGACAATTTTCTCGACCGAGAGTTACCACTGAAATGGTATTCAATCTTTAGGGTTGATTATTTCATAAAAACCGACCTTGTAAACGTTCTCGGTCGACAATTTTCTCGACCGAGAACGTTTACAGGATCGGTTTTTTTGAAATAATCGACCTTACAGGCTCCTTTTTTCTCGCCTAGGTCAGAATTTTTACAACCTCTTGCGTCAGTGTTTACTCTATAAGGCCGGTTTTATTTGGTTAAATAATCTGACGCTATAGACAAAATTCTGTAGCGACGCCCACCAAGGCGTCGATTAAAAAGTGACGCTGCAGGCTTTAAAAAACCGACGCTACAGACCATTTCTGTACTAGTGTGCATGTATAAAATGCCAATTCAAGTGTCGTATTGTCACTAAAGTGGGCTATGTTGGGAATTATTTTTGAAAGGGTGTTATACCCAGAATATTTTTTGTCAAAATGTGCTATTTTGTTTTTTTCCTTATTAAAATCTTATGAGTTGTATTTCTTGCGCACATGTTCATTGACAGTTAACATATAATTAGTATTCATGGTATTTTAACACACAACTCATTAAAATAGAACAACTTCATTAACTATAATTCGAATTCCTATAACATGTAGCTTGTGATTAGTAAAATTATCTCCCTCCAAAATATCATATATATAGTGATTTACATAAAACTTACTAAAAGAAAAAATTTCTATTAATAACCAGCTAACTCCCTCTAACCTATAGTGTGTCACTACCAAAATTACACGTGCCCACTTATCAGATACATACATGTTATAATGAATATATTATTAGTAATCATAAGAATACATATGCAACCTGATAAAAGAGAAAATTTGGTTTCACTATTAGTTGACTCCCTCCAACATATATGTATGAATACCATAATTACCACTACTCTATAAAATTATGTAATTTGTATTCCCAATATTATACATATATGCAACCCGTGAATGAGAAAAACTCGATTAACTGACAGTTGACTCTCTCCAACCAGTAGTGTGAAGTTACTAAATGACTGACCCCCCTTCTTAGGATGTGTCTATTGATGACTATATGTAATTTAGCACGCATAATATTTACATGTAACCTGTTAATAGAGAACAACTCACTCAATTGGTGGATGACTCCTTCCAACATACATTATGTAATTATTACAATTATCTCTATTGAAAAAGTGGTAAGCATAATCACACTTCATAGATAGGTGGTGAAGCATGTAGATGTGTTACTAAACATGCAAACAAAACTCACTAACATGCTTTGAAGAATATACACATGCTGGGCGACCATACAAATCCCTAAAACTCACCTGGCAGAAGAATAAGAAGATGGTATGAATTCTAGTATTCGGTATCAAAAGTAAGTACCTAGAAAAAATTAGAAAAAAATGCACTATCAGAAGGTATGTCAAATTAGTTGATAAACAAAGTAAAATTGCAGCAGCAGTGAAGCAAGCATGCACATATGTACCAAAAGCTAACGAGCAAGCCGGACAAAGTTCCTTTTTTATAGGCTAAGATAGATTTATACTCCTTTCTAGTATCCTTTCTAAACATAATATTATTCTTTTAAAATCACAATTTATACTTCAATTATAGATTCTACATATATCAACTATACATAATTTCATTAATATACTAATTTGAGAACCATCATACTTATATATGTTTTAATTAATTGTTTAGTTCTTAAAGCCATAACTTCTACTGACGTGTTTTACATCTAATCTAAATGAAAAACATTATATTGATGTTATGCATATCTCAGTGTGGTGTTGTCCATATCACATTGGGTAGTCAAATTTATATCTAGACATGTCAATTAGGGATGGGCATCACGTCTAGTCATACCAAAATTTGGCAAACTCGTACCCACAACTCACATTTTTAAATAGATTATGGGTGGCGTTTAGGACCACATAATGTTTCAAAATATTGTCCATACTTGTATGATCATGTTAGGTCAACCTACATAGCAATATAAAATTAAGATATGTTCAAACATATATGAAGGTATATTTTACTCATAAAATTTTAGAAGTATGTAGTAAATGATGCATGAAACATATATGTACCAACCATATAATTAGTAAACTTTCAACTTATTAACTAAAATCAATCATATGAATGAAATGTATATTATTTTGGTCAGGCATGTTCAAAAATCAAAGTTACAACCCATATACTTATGAGATATATCTAATTTTTTTGGCGTGATGGAGAAGTTTGAGGTTCATACTAGGATAAACATTTCCCAAGTTCCTAGAAGCATATCCCTGACCCTGGACATCCTCATTGCCAAGGATACTAGCCATGAGGATGAACCAATTGAGGAGCATCACATCTGTGAGATCATGAGCTGCACCTCTTACTCTCTCCTACACATGGTTTTTCTAGTCGTTACCGACTAGGGAGTGGGTCATGGCACTTAAGGCCCTAACAAAGGTCTACAAGTTGTTTGATGAAGAGAACCATAAGTGCTAGGGGGAGGATTTCCAACATTTAATGGAAGGATCAACACCGACTAAAATCCATTGGATGTATAGGTGCATGGGAAGTCAATTGAAGTTTAGGGGAAACACAGAGAGATGCCAAAGAAGAACACTTCAAGCACCTCCGTCCCATTTTTGTTATAGGTCAGTCCATGCATTCACGAAGAGCCATGTCCCTATTGCTACTACCAACACTATCACTAAAGTTTGCTCCACCCCTTTTCCTTTAGTCCTTAGAGCAATCCCGTCCATTTTAGAAGACCTTTGTAGTGTTCTCAATAATCTCTACTAGCATGATGAGGACAAGGATTCCAAGGTATGTGAGCTATATATCTCCTACTAGTTATATTTCACATGGGCATATATTCCCATGTATTTAATGATAATGGTTGTATTACGTCTTGGATGCATAACAACATGTCTTTTTCCCTTTAGTTCATTATTTCTTCTAGTCATAGCCTTCTAGAGCTAGCTATATGTGACTTTAAAATAGTTTGGGACTTTAACCTGACAACATCTGTAGAATGTAAGGATGATCCAAGTGACAATGGACTAAAAAGCCTATGGGAGTAGGGACAAAGAGTGCACATGACGAGCATAACAAGTTACCTTAAAATCCAACTTGAGTGTTAGCTAATTAAAGAAGAAAAGATCACGTATATTTTTAGAAACCAGAAATAAATATCAAACCAATGTAACAAGATTGATTTGTACATAGACGTTCTTCTTGAATATTTTGATCTGTTGTGATGAATATGGCTGTCAAATTTTAGAAAATAACCTACAATTCTTGGTGGTGCACTTGTAGTGAATTTTCTATATTTGGTTGGTCTAAACCTCTTTTCTTGCAAAACCCCAACTCCAGTACTACAATACCTTCTAGGTGACACATATAGCTAGGAATAGATTAAAAAAAATTCTTAATTTAGATATTTTTATGCAACTAATAGTATTTTCCATAACTATGGTCCTTCTATGAATGAAATGCATGTCTTGCACAAATAGAAAGTTTCAATTTCTTAGAATCTTTTTTCTAGACAATGACCCTTGGCATTATTAAGTATGTTTTCATGTTTCCACTTAAATGAAAAATACTTCCTAGTTTTCATGTTATTTAGCTATTTTTTGTTATGCAGTCTATAAGAAAAGAAAGTTGGTCACAATTTATTTTGTTGATCTCCTATTTGTCTTAAATTTTCATGATAAAGACAAAATTGAGACAATATAGTTACACTTTACTAAACTATGAATCCTAACATCATCACGGGGTAATACTCATTCTTAATTATTAAAAGTGATGACAATCCAGAGTTTGTGTTTGGCACTACGTATTTCAAACCCCAACACAATCATTGCTTTATTTTGTATTATAATTGAAGAAAATAAGGTATCATGTGGTTTTTATTCATGAGAAGTAGAACATGTTACTGAAAAAAGTCGACAATATTCCTAATAAAAATTATGCCTATAAGTTGATGTTGGACTTCTAACTATTCTCATGTTATGAGTAACTAATTTTAAAGATCTACCCTATCAAAATTTTATAATAAGTTACAATTCTTAGGCTTAATAGTAATAATAATCATACACAAATGTGTTATCTTAACAATTATGGATCTTAGATTACTACCACTTGTATGGTTTCTTATAATGATGATTTTTTTTCTAAACAAGAGGTCTCATGGGTGTCTCATGGATGAATTTTTCAAAACAAGGTGTTATTTTTTCATTTATAGTTTGTTACTGGTCTATATATTATTTAGTGAATATAAATACATTCTAACAAAAAAGAACAGATAGATATAAATAATGTACCTTTAAGATAAGACACATGTTCCATCAATATCCGCCCATTTATGAAGATGATTCTAAATATTACATTTATATCTTATACTTATAGAAATCAATGGAAAAGGTTTAAATTCACCATCTAATGATGCATTATAGCTTTTTCAGTCTACATGAATTGAAAAATTGTGTTCCTATGACTGTTCATGGGATGTTTTGTGGATGTGAACCATCTTGGGAGGACTTTGAACATGAGATTATATAGGTGTATAGAAATGGCTCAAGAAAAAAGAGAAGGTATGTCGTTGGGCACTACATCCATAGTAATGGCGTTGATCTTGGTAAAAAAATTCTCTCTTATATTAAAACATAGTTATCAATATTCTATGAGCATCTTTTGTTTCCAAGCAAGTGACATTCTAGTGTGATCGTTGACCACATCACCCACACATGTTCTAGAATTCTCACCTGAAGATGTGTCTATGTTTAGATTAATAGAAGGTATTGACAATTTTGTCCTTGTCTTATCATCTGATTGGATTTGGGGATTAAGGTGTTATAGTTCCTTCTTGTAGTTGCATAACTCTTTCATCTTTGTATCATTCTGTAGGTAATTCACTTCCTTTTTTGTAGGATCTTGAAATGTTGAATTCCATCTAAATTCTTTTTCAGGTTGATATTGAATTTCCTCCCTATTCGACTTGTAAAGGTTTTCCACATAGAGACTGAGAAAAAGTACACAGTTATATATTAAATGTATATCTTATAAAAATTAACTATAAGTGCATAGCAAAAGCATCCGGTTTAGTTCGTATTCTCAATTGTCTGGCCACTACCATGTTTGAAATGTTTATGGAAATACAAATTTTGCAATCGGTTCATTCAAGGGTCTCTAACATTCTAGAAGGCTTGTTCAAATCTATTTACTTATTGTAATTAATCCAATATACTGCTTCAAGCTAATTTCATTTGTTAGTGTTATTGTTTGAAAACCTTTATATATAAATTCTTTCAATTTGTTTTAGGTGTCACTTCCACACCTTGCTTTCCTTTTTTGTGGATAATAGTTGTGAAAATAAATAACATCTCATTGGTTGAGAGTGAGTTGGACATATGGGAGTTCACTACATTTTCTAGAAAAATCATATGTTAAAGTAAAAGTAATAAATCGTAGTCATTATTGTAGTTGGGATCATATACTAGTTAATATTTCTACAATGCATATTGTTTTTTCTTTTTTCCTAATCATTCTAATGTAGAAATATGACATTTGATTGTATTAATAATGAAAAGTCAAATAAGAATTTTTGAGAAACCAAATGGATAAGTTCTACTATCCATTTCGAGGGACTATCTTTCCAAGAGGGGTTGTTATGTTGATATGATGGAAGTGTTGATCCTTATTATGAAAGATGGCATAAAAAATATTGGGAAATATGGGCACAAAGTATAGCAACGGAAACAAAAAATTTATCTATTCGTATTCCCATAATAGCAAGATTGCATCTACTACTATGAAATAGGAAGGATGGTTTTGGAGAATTGTACATGGTCCTGGAGCATGTCCAATGAAAAAACTTGCTTGTTTGCAATTGTTGACTAGTTTCTCTTAGACAGTGGTTGTGCAACTCCTTGTCTTTACTATGAGCAATGAACAAGACAACTTCTATAGTGCTCATGTGGTTGGGCCACAGACTGCAAGCTACCCTTGTCCTCCTAGAATCATCCAATAGATTCCTACCGCTAGAGTAGTCCGCACAAACCAACTACAACTCTTATCGTTCAACAAGGATGGATAAGAAGGAGTTGTCTCTCCTACTGGTGCACTAGTCAAAAACATTCTCTCCCACAATGACAACTATCAATTGTTCTCTCCCTTTTTCTATACCTCCCTTTTGGGTAGGACTTGCTTGATCTCTCTTTGTTACCACAACTAGAGAGGACAACAGTTCTCATAGGAATGGATTCTTAGTTTTCTATGATACTGTATCTTTGAAAGCCCACAATACACCTCCTTTTATCGGCAGAGTTTGGGCCAGGGTTCCCAATCTGTACGAGATTGTGTGGGAGTGGAAAAGACCAGAACAACTCGAACTTCCGCAACCTACGATACACCATACGGTCATCTGGCTCACCTAGATGGTCATCTAGGGTGCGAGACAATCATCTCGCACTGCCAAATGGTCATTTGGTAGTTTCCCAATTGGATACAAATTTGGCAATTTGTGATTCTAATTAATATTATATATTAATTTACTTTCACCTCAAGTGCAATAAAAACTATTTGGGAAGAATTTGGAACCTTTGTTCCGCACCAACTAGGCCCTCTCACCCAAGTGAGATATTTGTCTCATTCATTCAGATGGTCATCTAGTGAGTTTGAGATGAGCAGTTTCCCAATTGGATACTAATTTGGCAATTTTTTTATTCTAATTAGTATCATATACTAATTTACTTGCATATCTAGTATGTGCAATTGAAACTATTAGGGAAGAATCATGAACCTTCACTCAGCCTCAATTGGGCCCTCTCACCCAAGTGAGATTCCCATCTCACTCATCCAGACGATCATCTAGTGAGTTTGAGATGAGTAGCCAATTCGATCCTTAATCAACAGGACAACCCAGACTGCCGTCTCAATGTTTGAGATGCCCATCTTGCTTCCCAAACAACCATACCACTCAGTGAGATGGTTTCTTAGTAGTCTAGTCAGCCAATCAATTGATTTGTTGCATGAATTGAATACCTAGACCCTTTCATAATCAATCAGATTATCACTCAAGAATAAACTCCTCTTCTAGATGAGTTGTTATGTGTGTGACCCTATACGTCCCATATCACATTGGCAGTGAGTATCCATAACTAGCTTATGACATAACAAAAAGAGAGTGGTTCCTAGTCAAACATCAATGCTACCCAACTGATTGGAAAGTTAGAGAACAACATCAACCTACAATCTTTGTGAGGTGTTGTAGTGATTGCGTAATTCCTTTGTTTCTGATATACAAGATGAACTCGAGGCATGGAAGGTCATCCTCTCAATGTTCAATCCATGTTCCTTGAACCAAGACTGTCTGAGATAATGTGACATCAATGTCATATATTAATTCCCATGTACATGCACATGCATTTCTTAGTCTCTCTTATTAAGAGGACAGGATATCATACTCCAGAAGGAAGGACAAATCCCATATCTATCACTCACAATATATCCCCATGTGTCAAAGTCACCCAATCATCACCTTTATAACAACCCATGCTTCAGGACTACTTTTGATGATGTCAAAGTGTACCCAACGACATGTGACGAGTGTAGTGATTTTAGGTCTAAGAATCACAATCACCACCTTCACTATGAGAGATGACTGTGACCACAACAACCATGTGTAACTCTTAGGGTGGGTCTGTCTGATACACTATTTTCTAACATGTATTTGTATGCTTGGTTTGATATTGCCATATCATGACTAATGATATTTAGTCAACAACCAACTCACACTCTAATATAATGTGTTATTGTTGTCTATCAAACCTCTACAATAGCAACCGATTAGGGACATCATGAGAATATATATATATGTATTCTTAATATCCATATTATCTCATCCACAAGGTTAGTAACTTAAATACATATGCCATTGAGTAATACAATTCTCTAGACATTCACTATGTATCCTCATTATCTCATAACTGAGTGAAATAGATGAATTGGAAGCTTGCTTTTATATAAGTTATTATTATGAATCAAATCCTTTTAGGTAATTGTGCCATGCCAATCATAATATGATTGGATCTATGGGCATATCTTACCAACAGACTCCCACTTGCACTTAGAGCCAATCACCCAAAAATCTTATCCTTAGTGATATAAACATGTCCAACTTGCTTCTGCTACGCTAGTGCTTATTCAGTGGGTTAGCAACACTTTGCTTATAGTTAGTATATTGTATGTTTCTTATCTCTTTGCTCCCAGATAACTCCATCATAATATGGTGTCTGATATTCCTTGCCTAACAATTAGCTCCATTATTGTCACAGTATCACTACTGAGTCATCAATGGTTGGAACATCTATAAGTTCATGATATGGACCTTTAGATCCATATAGTATCACTTTGTGTTCATAACACAAGTATACTCGACTTCTATTATATAATAATTAATGGCTATCGGTTTGGAACCCTTTCGAACTAATCATCACTTCCCTTTTAAATCAAATATATTTTAATTTGTGATCAATTTTTGTCATTATGGAAGCTTGTGTCAATGTAAATTTATACATCCAACTCTTCATTTTATTACTATCATCATTGATTCGCAATCTTATCCTTAAGTACTTCATAAGTACTAATGGATATCTTTTAATGACTCTTCAATAACATTTATTGAAGTTTTCTTATCTTGTCATGTCAAATACATAGAAGGTTATATGGGAGAAGCACATTTATTGCATTCATGATAGATTCATTGTTGGGGTTGGCCCATGAAATCTTATTCATGATATTTGCATTCTTCACTAGAACTGCAACACATGGTTCATGAGAGACAAATCTAGATTCTTTTCTCATTTAATCCATCCATGTTGAACTCTTTCAACATGTTGCTATTGTATGTGCTCAAACGTCCATTTGTGAAACTTTCAAAAAATATCCCATAGGTCCTGATCCTTATCTTAAGATGCTTCACCTTATCCTTCATTGTTGAAGGTGTTTTCATGCCAGTTCTCAACATTTACAATATTGAGATGTTATTCCTCATCATATGTGGAATATTCATATATGCTCCCACTAAATCTTTTGTAAATACAAATTTCATCTTTTGTCTTTATTCAAGTCAAACTCTTTGGCTATCTTATCAAGTCCTAAGATCTCATTTTTGAGATGCTTGTTTCAATCCTAGATTAAATCTTGTAGTTTATAGACTTTATTTGTATTCTTGAAGTTATAAAAATCTTTAGGCTATGTCATGTACACGTCCTCTAATGTATTCCCTTTAAGGAATCCAATTTCCATTTCATATGCTAAATCTCTTAGTTTATAACAACAAGCATGATAGTTGATAAAGGCATTTCTATCATGTTCAACAACTTGAACTTGACTTGTAAGACTAATCAACCAATTTTTTCTTTTGTATTATCCATGTAGGTCTTGATCATAAGACATTATTGTACCCTTTAGGTATTACCCCTTTATGTGGTGCTATCAAGGTCCTACCTTGTTAGCTTACATGAATTCCATATAGTTTGGAAATAGCTTCTAGTTGAATAGTTGGCTCATCCTGTATGACCAACCCATCTGAATTGTTGGATTCACAATCCTCCAATCTCAGGTGTGTTCTACAAGAAATATTTTGTTTAGTGTTACATGATGAAATTGAAATTCTACAACAACTTCTGATTCTCTTTGTTCTCTTTGTACCTCTTTGATGACCTCAAATATTTTGAGTTCTATTGTTTTTGCTCCCACGAATTCTTTAGGAATTTAGTTATCATATTAACAAAACAATTTTGTTGTTGGATTGGGATTAATAGTAATATTCAACATTCATGGATTTGGATAAACCTTCTTAAGAGACTACTTTCTTAATGTTGGTTTCAATCCTTCAGACGTATTAGGACACTCCCAAATCATATCATGTATGATGTATCATAAACCATTCATATGGAACATTATTTAGTGATAGGTATAAATTTAAGAGGATGTAAGAAGATTACAATAATTGACAATTATATCATGACTCATCATGGTATAATTCTTTCAATCTGGTGGATTTGACTTGTGATACATTATCATAGTCTTTTCCAGAAGGAGCTCAAGATATTCATGTAAAAGTATTACAACATTTTATCTCATCAAAGTTTTTAATACTTTTATCAAAGTTATACTTAATACATAATCTCCTTGAATAGTTCAAGAGATTCATGTTTCCTCTTTATTGAGTACATATCATTATATTACCAGTAAATGAAATGAGGTATAATCAATTATCTATAGCATTCTTTCATAAGATCTTCATTCATGATATGCATAAGGCCTAATGAAAGCTTTATCCTCCCACTACGTTTCGTGAAGGATGTCATGCCATATTTGTGTGTAAATAAGATTTCCATGTTTCCTTAGGTTCAATAACCAAAGGAATCTAAAACAACATGAATATGTATTCTAGACATGAACTTCTCATATTCGTTGAAGATGACTAATTCTAATGATGGTCTTGAGTTATCAATTGTAATCCTTTGGTATAAACATTATAAAAATTCATCTGGATCATTTTTCATAAATATCACAAGTTGTTTTAGTGCCAATGCCATGGAAGAACATATCTCTAAAATAGAATCATTAATAATTGTTTATTGAAATCATCTTTATCTATACAAGATGCATAAAGAAAATGTCTCTATTCTAATAGCAGTTCTAATAACTGTATTACATGCCCATTAGGCTAAGATAATTTTAAATGTAGACTATGGCTTCCGCAACACTTGCTCTGTCTTGTCCATCTTTGTCCTTCTATGAGGGATTTTACTTCTTGTCAGATCATGCTCATCAATATGTCAGATCTCTTATTTGGTATCATATACCACTATAAAGAAGTAATCACATTTATCTTATATTATTTATACCTGTAGTGGAGTCCTTAGTGCCATCCTTCTTGTTCTTTAGTTCCTCTAACAAAAGTGGGCAATTTCTCTTGCAATGTCCATGCTGGTGACAATGGTGACAATCACCTCTTTGTTTCTTTACTCCACCTTTTTCCTTATGATCTGAAGACTTAGCCTTCTTTCTAGCTTTAGAACTCTTCTTATCTTTGCCTTTACCTTTTCCTTTAGATATCCCCTTTGTCTTGTTGATAATCATCACAGATTCAGGCTTGTCTTTCTTCATTTTTGTCTCAGCTGTTCTCAACATGCCCAACAACTTTGTCAATAGCTTGTCAAAGTCGTTCATGTTGTAGTTCATGAAAAATTGACTATATGACTCCAAAAGGGACTGTAGAATCATGTCAGTGGCCAACTCCTCTCCTACGGGGAGTCCTTATCTATCTAGGTTCTCCACATACCTAATGAGATTGAGCACATGAGGACCTACTGGATCTCCTTCTTCCATGATGCACTTGAACAATGCCTTGGAGACATCATATCTCTCCTATCTTGTAAGATCTTGGTACATGTTATTGAGTTGTGTGACCATATCAAGCACTCCCATGTTCTCATGTTTCCTTTCCAACTCGTAGTTCATGGAGCACAACCTCATACACTTGGAATCCACGATGTCTTCATTATGCTTCTTTTAAGCATCCTTGTCATCCCTTGGAGCATTTTGAGTTGCTTCTTTTAGTTCTGGCATTTCCAGGACAAAGACTTGTGCTCCTGTGTGAGAACAATTCTCAACATCCTGAACCAGTCTTCGAAGTTATTCCCAGTAAGTTTGTCCTTCTCAAGGACCTATCACAGAGAAAAGTGACTATTTGTTGTTGTCATTTGGTTCTACAAAAGAATTTGCAATTTTTGTCAAAAACTCATTTTGATTTGATTAAAATTTGGGTGATAATTATTAGGTCTTTAATTAATCATCGTTCTTATTATTTTGTTCAAATTGATAACTCTCAAGTATCAATTTGGAAAATTGCAGTGAATAATTTTATAATGAGCCATACCTAAGATAATTCAACGATCACCCAATCAAAACTGCACATCATAGTTAATCCTCAAGGTAGGAAACTTTTGCCAACTACATCATATGCAATTTTGGATAAGCTCAACTCTTTGCCATAATCATCTTTATGCCTATGGGTCCAGACGCTCAGAGAATCACCAGTTAAGCCTGACCTAAAAGACAATACGATAAAAATGCACCCCGTAGAGGTGGAACCTACATCGTTACCATCACAATTCCACAAGGTAGAGGCAAACCATGCAGAGGCATAATCTACACTTAGTCGAACAGTTTTTGCATGTGTATTGCTATTGGAAACCATCTTAGACTTAATATGTTTAATTGAGGGGTTTTATATATATCATATATATACATATACTATATCGAGTCACCACATATATCGTACGTATCATATACATGCTATATCCCACTATGTAAACATGCAATATAAAATAGAAAGTGATGGTTATGGCCATGTCTACTTGTAACTCCTTGGAGCCACAAGGAATTACTACCACCTATGTCAATCATCACATCACATGTATGAACCTATGATTGATGCAAATTTGTGCTTGCCAATCTGGGTAGATCGGTTCAATCCTTAAATCGGTCGTCTCGCCTCTTGGCCAGTAGATTGCTCATCATTAATGACCTCCTATGCAACTGATATTTAGACTCCTCCAAATGTTCAGTTGGACCCTCCAGGAGGTCGTCATATCCTCTGGTGATGATCATTGTCTTCGTCATTGCATAATGAAAAACTATCATACTGCTATTTTATTACATTATAAAGAAAAACCTTGAGTTACATTTGAGGGGAGAAAAGGTAGGAAACAACTACTTTACAATTGGAAGATAGAGGTAGAGGCCCAATACGCAGATTGAGATAAATAAGAACAATCAAACCATCCAACCACACACATATATAGGGTTTAGGCCATAACTACGCTACATATCCACCATCAAAACAGCTTTTAGGGCGACATGTGTAAATTGTATATATATCTTGTGTGTGTGTGTGTCTCTCCCTCTCTCTCTCTCTCTCTCTCTCTATATATATATATATATATATATATATATATATATATATAGTTTTTGAATATGTGGTGTTTGATCGGATATGCATATGAGAGTAGTTTCAATATTCATGTCATATGCAATAAATAAATGATAAAACCAAAAATGTGATCATATCAATTATCCTAAAAAATAGTAAATTGACGTTGCTCTGATACCACTGTTGTAAAATATGGGCATAGAGTATAGAATAAGAAACAAAAAATTTAACTATTCGTATTCCTATAGGAGCAAGATTGCCTCAACTACTATGAAATAGGAAGGATGGTTTTAATAAGTTATACCTAGTCCTAGAGCAGGTCCAGTGACAAAAATTGCTTCTTTGTAACTACTGACTAGTTGCTCTTGGTTTGTGGTTGTGCAACTCCTGGTCTTCACTACGAGCAACAAATAAGTTAGCTTCTACAGTGTTCCTATGGTCAGGCCATAGGCTGTAGGCTGCAATTATTCTCCTAGCAGCAACCAACAGACTCTTGCCTCTAGAGTAGTCCACACAGACCAATTATAACTCCTATCATTCACCAAAAAGGGATAGGAAGGAGTTGTCCCTCCCTTTGGTGTACTAGTCACCAACCTGCTCTCCTACAACAACAACAACTATCAGTTGTTCTCTCCCTTTAGATATCCCTCCCTGTTGGGTAGGACTTTCTTGTGCTCTCTTAGTTACCACAACTAGAGAGGACAACAATTGTCAAAGGAACTGATTCTCAGTTGTTTGTGTTGTTGTGTCTTGGGAAGCCCCCAGTACCCCTCCTTTTATAGGTAGGATTTGGGCCAGGGTTTCCAATATATATGATATTGTGTGGGAGTAGAAAGGACCAGAAGAACATGAACTTTCACAACCTATGATGGGTCAAACGATCGTCTATCACATCCATACAGTTGTCTAGGGTGTGAGACAATCGTCTCACACTGCCAAACAACGATTAGGCAGTTTCCTAATTGGATACGAATGTGGAAATTTTCGATTCTAATAAATATCGTATATTAATTTAGTTACACCTCAAGTAGGTGCAATTGAAAATATTTGGGAAACATTCTGAACCTTCATTAGGCCCCAACCGAGCCCTCTTACCCAAGTGAGATGCTTGTCTCACTCATCCAGATGGCCGTCGGGTGAGTTTGAGATGAACCAATCGGTTCAATCATATTGAACCAATCAGTTCACAGGAATAACTTAGCCAATTCGATCCTCAATCAACCTAACAACCCAGATGGCCATCTCAATATTTGAGACACATGTATGGCTACCCAAATGGCTGTCTCACATAGTGAGATGGTCATTTGGCAGTCCAATCAGCCAATCAATTGATCTGTTGCATGATTGAATACCTAAATACTATAGTAATCAATCCAATTTTACTTCAACATCAAACTTCTCTTCTAGATGAGTTCCTATGTGTGTGACCCTATAGGTCCCATATCACATTGGCAATAAGTGTCCTTAACTATCTTATGACATCATAAGAATAGAGTGGTGCCTAGTCACACATCAGTGCTATCCTAGTGAATGGAAACTTCGAGAACAACTTCAACCTACAATTTGTGTAAGGTGTTGCAACGATTGTATAATTTTCATTGTCTCTTATATCCAGGATGAATTAAAGGCATGGAAGGTCATCCTGTCAATGTTCAATCCATGTTCCTTTAACCAAAAGTAGACTATTTGGAATAATGTGACATCAATATCATATATTGATTCACATGTGCATGCACATGTGTTTCTCAGTCTCACGTATCAAGTGGACATGATATCATACTCTAGTAGGAGGGACAACTCCCATATCTATCACTCACAGTATATCCCCATGTGTCAAAGTCGCCCAATCATCACTGTTATAACAACTCATGTTTTAAGACTACGTTTGATGATGTCAAATCATACCTAATGACATGTGATGAGTGCATCGATTTTAGGTCTAAGAATCACAATCACCACCTTCACTATGAGAGATGACTATGACCACCACAACCATGTGTCACTCTCAAGGTGTGTCAATCCGATACACTATTCGTTGATATGTATCTATGTACTTGGTTTGATATTGCCGTATGATGACTAATTAGATTTAGTCATCAACCAACTCGCACTCTGATCATATGTGTTATTGTTGTCTATCAACCCTCCATAATAACAACTGATCTGGGACATCAGGAGAATATGTATATGTACTCTTAACATTTGTATGACATCATCCACACAGTTAGTAACATGAATACATACATAATTGAGTAATATAATTCTCTAGACATTCACTATGTATCCTCATTATCTCATAACTTAGAGAAATAGATGAATTGGAAGTTTGCCTTTATATATGTTATTATTAGCAATCAAATCCTTTTAGGTAATTATGCCATGTCAATCATCATATGATGGCTCTATGGTCATATCTTACCAACAAAAAGAACCACCATTGACAAAGGTTTCATGTCTACCACATCTTCCACATTTTTGTCATGTTTGTGGAGAGCCTCACCAAGATTGACATGTGTTCTTATAAGAAGCATGAGAATAAGACCAAGTTCTTGAATAAAGGGGATGCAATACTTGTAAAGATAATTCCTACCATGCCCAAGTTCTTGATGTCAGATCAACACTCTTCAAGATACAATATCATAACACACATGCCTACCTTTTCATTATATGGTCGAAGTACATAGAAACTATTGGACTTAGAAAAATGTTGTATGAAAGAGTGCCTCAATTTTTATTGTATTTAATAAAACGGGTACGATAACATTTCCCTCCCCATGTATTTTTCATTTTATTATATACACTACTACATAAATGGCTTATAACTTTTAAAGGTGTCAGTTATAATAATACACTGACACCTAAACAGTACAACGTCGATTTATAAAATAAACCGACATCAATATGTTAAGGGTGACCAGATATGGGTATCACTTTTATTCAGTGTCGGTTCCTTAATAACAAACCGACACCTAAAAGTAACCGCTAAATACAAAATTTTTAGCAAAAAAATTACCTCCAAAAATTAACATACATCGTCGATTTTTAAAAAAGAAATCGACGACTAAAGCTTTTCTGCGAGACAGAATTTTGACCAATTTTTATCGTCGGTTGTGTTACAATAACTGACGCCATTGTGTTTTCGCATGCATAACCGTGAAAATTTTCACCTCCCTTTAGTGTCAGTTTTTATAAGAAAAGTGACGACTATGGTCTTAATTCGAGAACATTTATTTTTGTCTGCATATAAATAAATGTAGACGTCAGTTTTTATGTTTGGAACCGACACCTATAATTGAACAATAGTGTCAGTTTTTTGTTGGTAACTGACACTTATAGTTTTTATTGTCGGTTGTTGTTAATAACCGACACCTATTGTTAACTTAATAGTGCACTCGCGTGAGGCAGGCTCTTCCCCTTCTGTTTCATTCATTTCTGCCATTGAGGGTTTGCTGGTCCGGCGATTCCTCTACTCCACCGTCACTCGCTGCTGCTCTGCCTCCGCCTCCGCCTCCGCCTCCGCCTCTACCGCCGTTTGCTGGTGCTTTGGTCACCGAAACCACCGCCACTCGCCACCGCTAGTCACCGCACCTCTGCTAGCTTCTACCTCTGCCGCCTCTTCTTGCGGCAGCCGCCGCCAATTCTCCAGCCGCTACTCTCCAGGCTGGCCGTGGCTCCTAGGGCTCTGCTCCCTGCTCTCCAGGTCACTGCTCTGCTCCGACCACAGCTCCTACTTGCCCAATGCTTCCACAAAGGTACCCGGCTCCTGCTCTTCTTCCTCCTCTTTTTCCTGCGCCCTCAAGGAGGTACCCTGCTCCTGCTTGAATAATGTAGGAAATGCGTAGATTGTGAATAGAAAATGCTCTGATTCACATTAATATTGCCATGTTGTATATGGTTTTGATCAGAAAAATGCGTAGATTGTGAATAAAATATACTTAATGCTCTATTATTCTTCTTGTTACAAAGGTATAGTTAGTACACGAATATTAGATGATATTCAAGAAAACCCTAGTTTGATGAGCATGTTGTTAATCATGTTAATTATGATTCTTTGATTTATTCTGATGTCAGTATATAATTATGCGATCCCAACATCTTTAATTGAATTAGAATGATTTCAATGAATTATAGGGTTTTAAAGTTGATAATCATGTACATGCGAAAATAGGATGATTAAAGCAATAGTTATAACATAGTATGATCTTAATCTGATCTGGATGTTAATAATAGCGTAGTATGTTAAATATGATGATTAAGGATATATATATAATGTCTAGTAAAGATTCCTAGACTTTTTGTCATTAGGGTAATTTTTATACATGTTTGAGTAAATTAGGATTATAATCTACCCTTTTGTCCTATATTTGATGCTAATTGTGCATATATGTTGAGTTTCATCTTACTCTTACCTAAGAATTTTTTTCTTAATCTCTTATACATCACTATTTAAGGTTAGTCTATCTACTAGAGTGTGGGGATTAACCATGTTGACTGTAGTTTATAACATTGCGTTGTGAATTATTGCATGTTTGAAACTATTGATTTGTTGATTTATTATTTAATAATGCTCTATAGATTAGGATTAACCATGTTTCCTGTACTTTATACACATTTATTATATATAAGAATGACAACACATGAATTTGTTGGCCTAGAAACCCGTCCACGATTTACTCATTAGGAGTAAATCTTGGATAGTCCCCAGTTTGGGACTGTTCTTGAACACCTAATATCACTTAGGATGTAAGTGTATAATGTGTATTGGGTTTTCAAGAAAAGTTCGGTAGCATTTCACAACTGTTCTCTAAGTACATATGTACTTAGAGAACAGCGGGGAAATACTGCCGAAATTTTCTTGAAAACCCAATACACATTATACACTTACTAGTGAGATTAGATGTTCAAGAATGGGATAGGTGGTACACATTTATTATATATAAGAATGAAAACACATGAATTTGTTGGCCTAAAGTTTTATCCATGCATAAACTCTAATCTGTTAACCCTAGACCCTAATCTTATTGTGATATATAGCTTATTTTCTCTTTGATCATAGAATGGATAAATCATGCATGTCCATTTGCAATCGCTGCACCCCAGAGTTTATATCTGGTCTTGACCAGTTTATTAGATTTGTTGAGGAACATAGGAAACAACCTGGAGATAGGTTCTACTGTCCATGTAGGCATTGCAGTACACCTTAAGAGTTAGCACTAGTGACGAACTCAGAAGTCATGTCATGTGCAACGGGATTGTACAAGGCTATACAGAATGGCACTGGCATGGAGAGATTTCAAACCCGAAACCAGTGGATGTCGATAGCAGTGCTTGTGTGGAAGAAGAAGTTGCCTTCGATGATGTAGATGTGAACGAATCAGTTCCAGTAGACATCGTTGATGCGATGCTGGATAGTTGTGGGGTAGAGCACACCAAAACTGATCCACCTCCCATGTTTAGAAACATTGTGCATGATGCTGAGATACCGTTATACACGGATTGTAAGTTTACGAAACTTAGTGATGTGTTGAGATTGTATAAACTAAAAGCTAACAATAGATGGAGCCACAAAAGCTTCACGTCATTGTTGTCTTTATTGAAAGAAATTCTTCCAAAAGGAAACAAGCTATCGATCTCAACATACCAGTTAAAGAAATTGTTGTGCCCAATGGGAATGGAGGCCACGAAGATACACGCATGCAAGAATGATTGTGTATTACTTCAAAAGGACTATGTGGATTTGAAAGATTGTCCAAAATGCGGTGCGTCAAGGTATAAATTGACGACTTTGGGGGAGTCCAAAACTGGTTCTCCCGCCAAGGTGATGTGGTATCTACCTATAATACCACGGTTTCAACGCTTGTTTTCCAGTCCTATAGATGCGAAGAATTTGAGGTGGAATGTAGATGTTAAGAAAAATAAGGATGGGATCCTATGACATGCGTCTGATTCCCCATAGTGGAAGAAGATTGATTTATTGTACCCTGAATTCGGTGAAGAGCACAGGAATCTAAGACTTGGGCTTTGTACATATGGGATGAATCCATACGGGACATTGAGCAGCCAACATAGCACTTGGCCAGTTATGCTTGTTAAATACAATCTTCCTCTCTGGTTGTGTATGAAAAATAAGTATGTTATGTTGTCCTCTTTGATATCGGGCCCTAAACAACCTGGAAATGATATCGAAATTTATTTTGAACCTATGATTGATGATTTGAAGAAGCTCTGGGGTGAAGGTGTGATGACCTATGATGCTTCACGAAGAGAGACATTTTGTTTGAACGCTATGTTGTTTTGCATTGTGAATGACTTTCCAGCATATGGGAATTTTCCTGGATATAGTGTCAAAGGGTCTAAAGCGTGTCCTATATGTGAAGAGAACATTGATTCAATACGACTAAAACACGGCGACAAGACTGTATATCTTGCTCATCGAAGGTTTCTTCCAAAATTTCATCCATATCGTAGGTTGCGCAAGGCATTCAATGGTCAGAATGAGGAATGTAGTGCACCTAAACCTATATCAGGGGAGGATGTTTATGAAAGAGTGAAAGACATCACCAATGAATTTGGTAAGAGATCACAATGTACGATGGCCACAAGGAGTAACAAGTCTTTATTCAAGAAGAAGTCGATATTTTGGGATCTTCCTTATTGGAGTTCTTTGAGAGTCAAGCATTGTATCGATGTCATGCACGTTGAGAAAAATGTATGTGATAGCATCATCGATACTCTGTTGAATATACCAGGTAAGACTAAAGATGGGATAAAATCCAGAATGGACCTACGTGAAATGGGAATAAGGACAGAATTAACAGAATTAGTTAGTAGCGATCGGAGAACATACTTACCTCCTGCTTGTTACACATTGTCTAGAAAGTAGAAGAAAGCATTTTGTGAATGCTTGGTAAATGTTAAGGTGCCACAGGGTTACTCATCCAACATCCATACATTGGTATCAATGAAATATCTAAAGTTTATAGGTCTTAAATCTCATGATTGTCACACTATGATGCAACAAATATTGCCTGTGGCAATTCGATCTATATTACCGAAGCATGTAAGGTTTGCAATCACCAGACTTTGTTTCTTTTTCAACAGTCTGTGCAGCAAAGTTATTGACCCTGATACTCTCGATAATTTGCAAAGAGAAGTGGTTGTTACCCTATGTCAGCTTGAGATGTATTTTTCTCTGTCATTCTTTGATATCATGGTACATCTTGTTGTCCACTTGACTAGGGAAGTGAAAATGTTGGGACCAGTTTTCTTGCATTGGATGTATCCCTTTGAACGATACATGAGCATTTTTAATGGTGATGTTCGAAACTGTTATCAGCCTCGAGGGAGTATTATTGAGGGTTATGTGGCGAGAGAGGTTATGGATTTTTGCAATGACTTTCTGAGTGGTAATGACGCTCCCGTGCATGACAAGAATATTGAGGAGCATTTTGGCAAAGGAGTTTTGGGATCACGGGTGAAAGTAATCAGTCATGAGCAGTTGGAGCAAGGTCACTTATATATTTTACACAACATGGATGAAGTCAGTGTTTATATCGAGGAACTTACTAATTTCATCAAGAGACAATATCCTCAAGCCAATACAATGTGGCTTGCTAGAGAGCATAACAAGACATTTATTAAGTGGTTTGAAGATAAAGTCTTACATCAACTATCGCAAACACCAGATAATCTTACTGAAACCATCAAATGCCTCACATTTAAACGAAAATTGAATGTTATGTCTTATGAAGGGTTTGACATAAATGGTTTCTCATATTACACAAAGCGTCAGGATGATAAGAGTGTCGTCCAAAACAGCGAGGTCACCCTTCAAGCGTCTTCATTATTTTTTGCAAGTGCAAAGGATAAAAGTCCACGTGAAGCTAAAATGTCATATTACGTTGTCATTGAAGACATGGGAGTTTGACTATGTAGATTTCAGAATTCCGCTCTTTAAATGTAATTGGCTTGACAACAACAAAGGAGTTATAGTGGATTAATTGGGTTTCACGTTAGCGAACTTTGAAAAGATTGGCGAGAAGGGTGAATCATTCACATTGGAATCAGAGGTGAAACAAGTATTTTATATCGATGATCCTGTAAATGATAAATGGTCGGTTGTACTTCATGGTAAAAGACAGTTCATTGAAAAACCTATAGATGAAGAAGAGTACTATGATAAGTATGATGACTCTAGTCCATTCTCAGTTGGGTTGCCAACACCACCAAACATTGAAGCTGGGGATCACAATGACTTGTATGTTCGCAGGGATCATAATGAAGGATTGTTAATTGATAAAAGATCACAATATTAGAGGCATGGATGTTTATATTTTTATTATGTTTTATTTTTCTGAATGTGAACTTTACAATGTGAATGTGGACTTTACAATGTGAATTACTTTACAATGTGAATGTGTACTTTACAATGTGAATGTGAACTTTACAATGTGAATTACTTTATAATGTGAATGTGTACTTTACAATGTGAACTTTACAATTAGTGTTACTTTACAATGTGAAATTTATAATTTGAATGTGAACTTTCAGATGGCTGAGCATTCCCATGATGACCGTGTTGATGATCACCGTGAGGGTGAGGACGTGCTTGCACCACCTGACAATGTAAGTTTTAAGAATATATCCCTGAGGTTTCTATCTATATGTTCATTTATAATTATATTATGTAAGTGTGTTTTTTTATCAAATTTTAGGTTGGTGATGTACCCCCTAAAGAAATTACAACACTTGATGAGCAACAAAATAAAATTGAGAAAGTGAGGGGCATCAAAATGATGAACAAATTAATACAACAATGGGGCAATGGACCCAAATTGGTTGTGGATTTCGATTAGGCAGGAAATCCATATGGAGTGAACCGCAACTCATTTTTTTCAGATCTTGGTTTTCTTACTCGCAACCATTGCAGTCCTATCCTAGAATCATGGCATAAAGTTCCTAAGGGGAAGAAAGACTATATATGGAAGGAACTATGTGTGAGTTATTATTATTTGTAATTCTATTTGTGTAGATTACTAATTTTTAGGATACTAATTAATAACAATTATATTTAAGTTGCAGAGCATATTTGATCTGGATGAAAAGTTACATCGTAAATGTGTGATGCAACGTTGTGGGAGGGTCCTAAGAAACTATAGGACCAATCTCACCCAAGATTACATACGTGATGCTGAGAATAGGTTCTTGATTGATTCCAATTTTAGACATTGATCATTATTATTCTAACTCTACACTAATAATTTTTATTTGTATTCTCTTTGAAAAATAAATATAGGAAGAAGGAAGCCACACAACAATGGAACTACTTGGACCCCAAAGACTGGGAGGAGTTTGTTAACCACAGAAAAACAGATGAATTCAAGGTATTAAGTGCCACTCCCAATTTAATTAATATACATTTTTATGTATTCATCTATTCAAGATTAACATTTAGTGTTACTAACCAAATCAATGTGCTAACTAACTAGGCTATCAGCGATACGAGCAAGGCGTGACACAATGGGTCCAAGAGGATATGCAGGCGTTTGCCACAGACTACATGCTGAGTCTACTCAGCCTACTGCTACTCAGGAGACTGCAGAGTCCTCTACTGCTGCTCCCACACCTCTTCCTCACCATGCTATGTGGATAGTTGGGAGGTAAAACAAGAAGAGAGAGATACTGAAGCCCACAACTGCTGAGGCGGATGCAAAAATGGTAAAAATCAACTCTTAGAGAAATCTTTCGATATTGATTATTGTTATGTTTACTTATGATTTTTTGTTGATGGTGATTAGCGGGAGCTACACAAGCAGAGGAAGGAAGGCAAGTTCATCTCTTAGGGCACAAGGGATGAACTGACAGTTGCTCTAGGTAACCCAGAGCATCATGGACGTGTAAGGGGTGCAAGCGCTGGTGTGGGCATCAAAGCATTCTTTGGGCCATCCCAACGTCAACCTGTCCTAAAAGTGGGACTTTCACAAGCTGAGGTAACTTATTCTTATTTTAGAACGTTATTATGAAAGGGAATTCAATAATCAGAAACTAGCATTTCTTTTATCCATGTATATGTAGATTCCTTAATTAATAGGAGAGTCGAGGAAGTACTTGATAAAAGACTCCATGAAGCAATGAACAAGTGGCAGGCGTCTCAGACTGCCACTCAGACAATACCTGTGGCGGACCCTGTGGCAGACGTCTCTTCTCCTACTGCTCGTACTACAAAGGTTGGGAGTAATCCTATAGACCCACAACCTAGCATGTCCTCTGTAAGTATTTTTATGGCATATATAATACCTATTTTGTTCAAGATGATATGTTTGTGTATATATGCATATACCATTATTTACATAAATTTGTAGGGGTTGAAGCCATGATGACTAAAATGTGAAGGATATATCGTTACAGAGGCATCGGCTAACCCACCCCTTAAAGGGTGCATGTTTCATGGGAGTCCAGTACCAGATGGCATGGTATGTGTGAGCCCGATACATATACTCGCTGGCTGGACGAATCTTGCACTGCCTCATGCACACCCAGATGCTGAAACACTTGGTGAGGCAGTAGGTGGAGTGATATTGTGGCCCAAAGTGGATGTCCTCTATACTGATATTGTATGATAAATTTTCATTACTTTAATTTGTTAGTGTGTATATATATATATGAGTCAATTGATATGAAATTATATATACAGGTCAAAAAGACGAGACCCGCTACATCTCGGCCTCCACCTCCTCGACTACCAAGTTGACTTTTAGGGGACCTACACGCCTCGATAGGTCCTAATTGTAGGAGTGTGGCAGTATGGATCGGCGAACATAATCCAAATTGCCCTATAAATGTTACTATTCCAGAGAATGTTGCAGGTAAATCATATGATAACAATCTATTTATACAAGTTTAACATACGTATTAATGCATACGTAATAGAAGTTCTGGATACGTATTAATGCAGGTCAAACATTCGGAAACAACATATTTATATAAGATATTTTGGAGTTGTTTAGTTATGAATGGCTGAACACATCTATGATAGAGTTGTGGATATGGTGAGATTAATGCATACGGCAATCTGGTTTATACATCCATATACCTTGTTTTATATACGATAATCTGGTTTCTTATATATTAATGCATACGTAATACATGTTTTGCAGCCACTTACACAAGACATGTACAGATTTTGGGTTTTCCCATGTGGGATTTTTGGTTCCATCTTTGATTAGTGTTGTAAATACAGACCCGTATTCAGTTACTTCATACTGTTGTGATGATTTTGAATATTTTGGTAAAAATAATAAGACGGTGATAATAGCTCCATTCAATGTCGAGTAAAATAATAATAAGACGGTGATAATAGCTTCATTCAATGTCGAGTAAGTTTACTTTGCTTGTAATTTGGACTTAAGCAAATTATATTTTTATTGCGGATATTGAGTTATAAATTTTCTACTTTCTTACTTGTAGTGCTAAGCATTGGGAGTTATTAGTTATTGTCCCCACGACATTCACCATCTATTATCTAGATCATGCGGGTAGTGAGTTGGATGTATTATATAGACATGCAATTAAAAGGCCATTATTCTCGTGAGAAATATTTTATGTTTTTATATCTGTTAACATATGTTACTGCATTACTATTTAATTATGCAATTTAATGTGTTACATTAACATATATAGGGATTTAAAAGAGTACAAAATAGTTGGAGGAAAGGTCTGAGGAAAAAAAATCTTACACTCATTTGGGAGAATGTGAAAGTAATTTCCTCACTCCAATGTATATATTATTTATGTGAACTGTGCTTATTTGTATTTTTGAATATTTTGTATGTTTCAATTTATAGTGTGCTACACAAGACAACAGCTGGGCATGTGCCTACTATGTGATGCGATTTATGGACCTAATCATCAAACATGTCGTATTGGAAATCGATAACATACAACAGATATTATACATAGTCTCGTTAGATAATATGAAATATATAAATCTTATTATATATTATTATAATTATGTATATACGTCATTCTCTTTGTAGGTCTTTAAAATTGAGGACTTCAACACTGGTGCAAAGCGTTTCGATGTACATGCTCCCTATACGAGAGATGAATTAGATGCTGTAAGAGAAGATTGGGCAAAATCCCTGCAAAGAGTGGGAATTTTTCAATATGATTTTGCTGAAAATGATGACAATGATGAATAAAGATAAATTTGTTCTCATAATTAATTTTGTGTGAATGTGAATGAATTTTTATGAATTTTCATATGTTTGTAAAAATCATCAATACATGAATGTTTCTACATGTGTCTGAATGTGAAAAGGGATGAAATAAATGGAACTGTAGGTTGCTACTGGTTTCTACATGCGTGTGATGAAAAAATAATATGAATTAAATGTTCTTATACATGAGTGTGAATCACATATATATAATATTGTTCATCATGTTAATTTTGCAGGTTTGTGGCATGTTGTTGGCTGATATCAATGTATGTCGTAAAACCTGCAGTTCATAACTGAACTGTAGGTTTCTCATCCTGCGACCAGCCACAGCAGGTCTGCAGACTGACATTAAAAAAACATAAAATAGGCGTCGATTATTTGTATAAAACCGACGACATATGGTTACAGTTTCGGTTTCCATACTAGTAACCGACATCAATTTTCCTAATAAGGCCAGCACGGCCGTGGAAGCGGACCAAACATAAAATAGGTGTCGGTTATTTGTATAAAACCGACGACATATGGTTACAGTGTCAGTTGCCCTACTAGTAACTGACGTCTATTTTCCTAATGAGCCCAGACACCACGGTCGTGCTAGTCAGCACGGCCGTGGCAGCAGGTGAGATGAAGTCAGTTATCACTAATAAACTGACGCTGATAGTGCCCTAGATGGTGCCCTTTCTGTGGCGCGAAGGTATATGACGTTGGTTTCGAAGCAAATAACCGACGCCTATACCCCATGCTGGTGCGTTTTCGACGTGTTTTCGGTGGCGCGTGAAGGGTTGTGCCGTTGGTTTGAGAACCGATGTGTAACAATTGGGCTTTTAGTGGCGCCCACATAGGTGTCGCTTAAAAACCGACACTAAAGGCCTTAAATAACTGACACTAAAGGCCGGTTATGTACTATTGATATATAAAAGTTGACAACCAGAATCAACATTCTGAAATGTCAGTAGAAATAACAAGTGGTGCTCATTCTGAAATCTAGACAATCAACTAAGACTAGATCATTGAAAGCCATTATAATTCCATCATATATAGTACTTATGTTGTATATGCCACTATACACAATAAGAAAAGTTTCATGCAACATACTAATATAGAATAGTGGCATTTGTATAAAAGTCAATTGATGTTATATTTCCATTTGTATACAAAGCAATTGATGTTATAGTTGAAAGCTATTAAAGCCAAATATTTATTGGAATTTGCAACTTATGTCCTATTTCTTTAGTGGCATTGGTACGAGGCATTTTTAAGAATCAAAAAAATATGACTAAATACTTTAGTGTCATTTATTTGTACCAATAATTGTCAAATTCCACTAATGTATATGTTCGTTATAGTGATATATCATTCTTGGATAAGAACATTCCTTAATGTATGCTACACATCCTATTAGTAAGAAAATGTACCATAATTTGAAGCAACTATGTTGATATCTAGGGATTAAGCATCACGTTGTAGAGTTTGTGCAAAAGATCACAATTTTTCAATAGGTCATGGAAGAACATCAAAAACCTATGGGCTTTTTTCATCTATTTCTAATCCTGAGTGGGAATGGGAATAGGTGACCATGGAATTCATGGTAGTCTTCCTAATACAACCAAGGGGTATGATTCAATTTTGACATTTGTTGACTTCTTGACTAAGTCATCTCAGTTTGTGTCAATAATGACTACTTTATCAATACGAAGTTGGTGTAGTGCTACATGGATGAGATAGTTTATGTGCATAGTGTAATGGTAACAATATTGTTAGACAGAGGACCATAGTTTAATAGCAAGTATTGAGATTGTTTGCATGAGGCTTTGGGGACACAATTAAAGTTCAACATAGCCCTTCCAGCCATAGATATATGGGCTTTCAGAGAGATAAATATAAACATTTGAAGACCATTTGCGACCTTGTGTGCTCCAGTTCCTTGGTATGTGGGATATAAATGTATATTTCATATAGTATACCTACAACTATAGCTATAAGAGGAATAGAGACATGGAACCATACATAACTATGTATGGTTGCATTGTAAATAGCCTCTTTTTTGGGTATGAGATATGTGAATATAGTGTCTTGGGTTTGAGTTAGTGAAAAAAATGATTGAAATAAAAAACGATTATCAAGTAGTGGTTGAAGGTCACGTAGTAAACAAAACTGTATGTTGATAACCATTAAAGGCCACTAGAAATCTAGGTTGGGGACCTAATTTATATAAGAGTCTCAACTTTGATGATTTTTTTAGATTCAAAAATAATAAAACACTTTCTATTTGGTTTATGGCGCCTTAGCTAATGACATATCACATTAGGAAAGTTGCTTACATGTTGAATTTACTATCAGAGTTCAGAACATTACACAACAATTTTCATGTATGGATGTTGTACAAGCATCACCCCTAGTACTAAGATTAATTATATTTAATAGAATTCTAGCTTATAAAAGATATCTTTTATAGTAAAGGGCCATTTATGATCTAGGATATATAGATAGAGTTGGTGAGGAAGAAATATGTCATCCTAGTGAAGGTTTTTCTAGCATGCCATGGGTGTTCATGAGGCCACGTGGGAGTTATAGGAGGAGATTTGTTGGAACACTGAACGTTGTTTTAGGATTTTGGGGAACATTTCTATCATGGTGGAAGGATTTCAAACTCATACATCTAATATTATTTTCTTTGTCATAACTGCATGGTTCATTAGAACTAAGTCTCAATGATAGATTATTCAATAACCCTAATAGAAAAAGATGGATCATGATCGTTCATTCTATATTTTATGACTTAGATGATATATCACAATATTGAGGACCGATACACATGTATATGATCATGTTATGGTTTCTTTCCTTTGATCAGGGTGTTGATCCTTATTTTGTTTTGTAGGTTGTCTAGCCTTTGAGTCTACCAAATTTACCTTGAACTTGGAAACGAACTCAGGCCCGATTCATGTAAGGATGCTGAAAGGTTTCCAACGACGAACTCAACTGAATTCATTGAATTTGGACCTAGTTGATTGGGAAAATGTGCCAGAGTTCATGATAGAGGATGAGATGTTATTGTTTACTTTTGTGGATGAGTTCAACCAAATTTGATGCATTTAGGTCGAGTTCATGGGGTGGTTAGTTATAGTTGGAGAGAGATGTTCCTGATCTTGAGTAGCTACCAACACATGGTTTTGCAAACGAATTTGATTCATATTCATCTCACATTGGGCTACATTATATGTGAGTGAATGAATTGGATACATGAATTAAGAGGGATGGTGTTAACCAAATTGACTAAGCTACTTGAATTGAATGCAATTTACCCACATCAGGTAGTGGCATACAGTGGCCTAATGTTACAATGGCTTTCTTGTTATGTCTTAGCTCATACTTCATGTGAATGTGTCATTCTCTATTTAGAAAATGTAGTAGTTGGTAGGTATTATTCAAAATTAGATGCACAAAATCTACCTCCCACATGCTATAATTTAGTGACCCCACCACTCTTGAAGATCATTTGCATATATTTTGAGAATTAATTTGTTGTTGGGTCAAGAAAAGATATTTCCCATGGGTAGATTTCATGAGTGTGCTTGAAGGTTGGAATTTTCTCTTAGATATTTAAGAGATATGCCCAAGATCATCTTCCCAAGCTACCTTTTTCATTTACATGTAATATTTCCCTTTTTCTATCTTTTCTTATTGTTCCTTTATTGTCTACCTTGAATTTCCATAATTATTGGATAGTCATCGTGCAAATCTCTCCTTTTTCCTAAGTTTCTTTTGTTTCACCTTGTTTGTCCTAGTTGAAGATAAAGCTTGTTGGAGTGATGCATATGAGCCACTTGGTGGTGATATGAAGATTTGGTTAGTTCTTCCTTGTTGGAATTTTTGTTTTACACAAGAGGAGAGTAAAATAGAACCTTTTAATCTTCTTTCCTTTCAAAATCCTACATGCAACCTCTAATATATCTAAATACATGCTTAGAAGTCTAAACTAACATTTTTATGGCCAATTGGGGTTATATATTGGAGAAGTATCACGATTCATACCCTCCTTATTTTTGCATGTCAATCCAAGATGAAAATGTCAAGATTTCTTGATATGGTAACTATAAAAGTCTTGAAATTATACGTTTCTTCTCCAAAATAGCATTTTGGGTATTAGTACCTCTGATATATCTATCTCATTCAAAACTAATCACTAAAAATACTTACAATGGTGGTATGTTTCCGCAAATATAAGAGATGCATACCTCTTAAAGAGAATGTAGAACCTTCTCGAGGGCTTGGTATATACAAGGCTAACATTTATGAAACGATTAAATTTTACCCTATTTGAACTCAATTTAAGCTATTGTGTGGCTTCCAAAAATTCTAATCTTGATTAATTTTATATCATGATGTTACCTTTTGTTTACTTCATGAAATATGACTAAAAGCCTATAGTAATAAGGTAAAAATCTAATTCATGTAGTTCCATGTGACTGTATGACTACACCAAGGTTTGAAGGTTGGGCAGGTAAAATGGGCATCGTTGTAGGAATCTTGAATTGTGAGAAAGTACTTAGAATGTATAATGTTGAGTATAAGGTCATTAAGGATTCATATGAATCTTGGTCCCCTTTGGTATATTGATTTTGTGTACGAGTGTAGTCAAAGTGGTATCTCCAATTTTATATGGAAATGTTACTGGAAATATGTGATGATGATATATATAGGTTTTGATACCCATGTGATAGGTGTTGGAACCTGAGTACACAAGATGAGCCTAGTATTGTTATGTGAGTTTTTTGTCTTATGATCTACTAGATGTTATACTTTCTATGAATAAGGCATGATATGATCTTATGGGGACCCATAATTGTAAGATCATGTAAAGTAGGATAGGGTATTTTGCAGTCTCTACGCAATAGTTGTATGGAACATTCCCACTAATGGGAAGGATCAATAAAATATGAAATTAAGATATGTAGTTTTATATACAAGTTATATGGATATACATGTTATGATGCTTTTAAATTAATTACATGTATTGTCCTTAAACTAAATTTACTAGTTGGATTTTTTGTTTTAAAGTCATTGTTGCATGTTATTCTGCTAAACATTCAACTTATAACTGTAGGCTTTCCTACTTATAAAGATTTACATATGTTGTATCTCTTACTAGGAGATGGATATTACTCTTGTGTTTTTTTATGACATCCATTTTTTGTTGTTTTCAGATCTATAAATAGTTCATTATTGATAAAGAAAGTAGAGAAATTTTCTGTGTACTTTTTTAATCTTGATACCTCTACTTCTATATAGATTACATAAAGACATCCATTTTTAGGTGAATTTGACAATAACTTGGTATATATTAAACTACTTATAAAAAGTCATTTTAAAGAACCCATACCATAGTTATTCCCATAGATGAGGAACAAATACGCAAGGCTAGTTAATCAACCTTTCCAAGACTATATACAAAAAATAACCATTGATACTTATTATTTCCATTCAATTTGTGTAACATGATGCTCTACAAGATTGTTCTCCAAATAGAGGTATATAACTGGGAAAGAGAATAACTAGAATTTAAAAATAAGCATCTTATAAAACCAAGAATGGGAGAACTACTATCTAATCCTCACCAAGGTTGAATTAGATATCATTCCTCATTTCATGAGTTGATTCAGCCTTAGATTCTCTTATGAATCTGGATATTATTATAAAATATTGACAAATGCAAGCCATTATATTTTTTTGTGGTTTACATGAGTGCAACCAAAAGTGTATATATAATGATATCAAAGTGTACAACTTGAACTGGAAAAAAATTCTTGCTAGTAGTGAACATCAAAGTTTCAATTTTTTATATATTGAACCAACAATTAGATTCCTTAGTTGGTGTTCCAATCAACATTCTCTTTACGATCTTTCCACATCTTAGAGTATCATCATGGATAATTTAGTTTTCATATTTGTTTTTGGTAGCCCCTTCAAGGACCACTTCTAGAAATAAGGAAGTGTGTTTCTACCTAAAGCACCTACGTGATGATCTAGTTTTAGGTTTCATCATTGTTTAGATTAATGATACCTATAAGATCTTATCGTTTTACAAAATTTTAAGCAACTAATATATCTACAAGAGCTTCCAAAGAAAATTAAGGGTGTTATTTGAAATTGGGGTTAGATTAGATGGAAACTAGGGTTTTGGGTAACAACCTTCAGTCTTCAATACCAATTCTTAGTATATCAACATCAAGTTAAGGAAATTTAGGATTTGTTAATCAAAATGTGACTTTATTTTCTATATTATATTTAATAACCAAATCATGCATTAAGAGAAGGTAAAAGCTTTGATATTGCAATAATCATTTTCCAACTGTACTCTAAATTTTGCATTTAATTCTATATGAGATGAGTTATATAGTATACTTTTTGAAAGCAGTAGTGACTTTAGGTTTCAAAACAAAACTTACTGGAAATTTTTTTTTTATTAACTTGATATGGATATTCTAGTTTCAATCATCATATTAGTTACTATAATTTTGTTAAGATTTACCTTAGTCGATTTATCTAGATGGTCAGATGTGAAAATGTGTGACCCAAGATTTCTCTACGTGGTCCAGGAGATGTGCCACCCTCCTCCTTGAGACCAGAAGAGCCTTTGTCCCAAGGGCTCCTCATTCTTGTGTGGCAGGGATGATTTTTGTCTTATTAAAGATTTGACTAGAGACCTAGAGAAACCTCCCTCCACCCTCCTCCATACTCTATTGTTGGTGTGTCATTCGATGGAGATGATATAGTGTAAAAGAGGGTCTTTCTCACTTTATATTGTTTTAAAAAAAGTGATTCAAAATGCTAAAGAACCACTGATAGTGTCTACGTTCTTTTAATCTAGTTAAACTTGTGTTTAGTCTATAATCAATCAGTTCTACATCAAAACTAGGTGTGCTCCACTTTCCTCCATTCTTCTCCAAAGGTTGAATGTAGAAGACAAACTATTGGTTGTTGGGTTCTCTTAACAAGGACCAAAAAAGTCATCCATGCAATAAGGGGTGTACCCCTGGTCAAATACAGGGGTTGCCTGCCTATTTTTTCTTGTGTCATTGATTAAATCACTCAACCATGATATTAAAAGTGGAAAATTATGCAAACTGATAAAGTATGTGACACCCACATGGTAACTAAAAAGCAATAGTATTTTAAAGGCTTCTTCTTTTCCATTTAACATCCACATTGATCAAGTCTTCTTGAATAAGGAAATCATTTAATAGTCAAACCAATAACTCTAAATTGGTATGTAATTAAAGCTTATAATCAAATAAAATGTGTATTTTCTTTTAAATTTTATGTATGTCTATGTAACAGTCCAAATGCTCTTAAACTTAAAAGGTAATTTGAAAATGCTCTCTCCTCATAATAGAAAAGCCTTGCATATTAAGGAGGCCAGTTACATGCCCTTTTCTCTACCTTAAGCCATACTAATTAAAATTCAAGTTAATGGTGGGCTTCATGCATCTCATGTAATAAAAAATTTGGTTTATACTTCACAAGGAAGTATTGCGGACATTATAATCATAATGATTGATGTTTACTACTTCAAATCCTTGTTTTAAGGGATATTAAAAGAAAAAGGAATACAAACAATATTATATATTTGTAAGAATATAATTCATAATCTTTTTCCAGTACAAATTCTAAAATAGGAGGGAAATTCCATGCCTTCATAGCCGGCCCCAGGTCCTTACATAGAACATGAAAAACACCTATTCCTATCTGATGAGGTCCCACTATAGTTGAAGATGCTTTCATCATACAAATATGTTTGGCAACTAACTTGGGTTCATCTAGAGTAGGATATCTATCTAACATACTTGATTGAACCTAGTCAAGAACACTTCAAATAATTAAACCTAAAAATATAAGATCCTTCTCTCAACACTTGAATCAACTACTGAATGACTATCAAGTGGAATGCCCATTTTCTGGATTTTAAAACCGTCAACAATTTGCTTGGATAAACTCTTATTTGATTGAATCCAAATTCTAGGAGACAAACATCTTAACAAAGTGCAGGCTAAGATAACATATACCAAAAACTTCTTATCTCAGATACAAGTACCCTTGTACCAAAATTCCCATATATGCTAACAAAAAGACTATGATACCCCTTAACTAGGTCCCACTTCTATAAGGTAAACTGCTCCATCAACATTATTAGCGCTCAAACCACCACCCACTTTCACACAATTTCACATCAATACATCTTCATTAATCTTTTGTCCATGATATTGTGTGATTTTCAAAAAAAAAAAATTACACTGAATCATCCAAAAACTACCACCCTCCACTCCACCACCACCATCCACCATCACTAGAGATATACTGTTGGGGATGACTTGTGGTCACACCATAGTTTCATAGAACTAAAAAATGCTCAAAATCAGCTCCACCTGTACAAACTTTGACTTTATTCTCCACATACTTGTAACTAGTGATGGAACTCAGTTTCAACCTAGACCACTGTAAAATTGAGTTAGATATAATGACATGTTTGGTTTGTGGTATTATAAGTAGGATATGATTAGAATCCCATTAAAATCTTAAATCCCATGTTTGATTGTATTAAAATGACACAAGGATTCTAATCCATTGGGAATATGAGTCCTGTGTGAGATGGACTTTTGAGTTCGGCACCCCCCTTTGGTATTGGGCGGTATAAAGAATATACGCACCCCAACAACAACCCCGATACTTTTCATTGTGGCGCGTATTTCTCTGGCTGTGCTTCGTGTGCACGGCGTCGATCATTCTCGTTTGTCCATTGCCTTCCTATCGCTCGTACTAGTTCTTCGCTGGTGGAACCTCCTTGCTGCCTAGACTTGTTCACTTTATTGTTGCCGTGCCGGTGAAATCTGCACCACCTTTTCCGTTCTTCATTGTCAAGCAGCCAACAAATAATCTTAAAATTGAGCAATGAAAACAACAAAGAAGCGTTAGTACACCGAGCAAAGAAAAGTAAGATCTATTAAACAAGTTTCACATCCATCAATTTGATGATATCGATCAGTGTGGTGCCCCATTATGTATTGTTCTTCATATTTGCAAAACATAATATTATTAAAAAAAATTGTCGGCACTACGACCAAGAGACCAAAGAAAGGTTGATGCTTTCTAGATTTTGTTGTTCTCGTCATCATCAGCGGACTAGTACGACTTTTCAGCCAAAAGAGTACTTACTTTCTTCCTCTTTGCATCAATTTTAAGAAACATATGTGTTTGTTTTCTTCCTCCTTGTAGCAATTTGCATCAATGAACTCTCACAAACATAGCACGGAATCAGTTATTGCATTCATATATAAGACAAATTCTGTTTTAGATAGCAGTAGATGGTATTAAAATTGTAAATGTTTATTAAGATCAATTCTCAATTGGTAATTTTTTATTATTCTTGTGTCATTATGAATCCTATCCTACTTTCCATCCAAACATAGGATGGGATAAACCAACATCCCATCTCACCAATACCTTCCTATCCCATCCTCTTGAAATGTCCCATCTTATTCCTTTCCTGCAAACCAAACATGCCGTAAGTTGTTGGCATCCATCTCTAGATTGGGTGTAATTCCCCTTGATATTAATTCGTATTCAGTTGTAATAATTGTAATTTGTATAGCTATTTTCTTATACCTATTTTATTTATGTATGAAAATGTGCATCTACATTGTTCATGTTGGTTGTTATCTATTGGTGAGCTCTGGTAGATGAGATCATATGCGATGACCCTACACGAGGACAATAATTTTGAGTCTTAAGGTAGTCACATCATAACATACATGTATTGATATTTAATCATAAGAAAGGTGTTTTATAGAAAATTTGCATTCACTGGTCAAATTGGAGAGAAGGAACTAACATAGAATAACTTGATATCCATGTTTCCAATACTTTTCGATTGACAAAGTAGTTTTATCAAGAGGTTTACAACCCAAATGGATGCTTATCTTTAACACTAACCACATGACTAATATCAACACACCTTTATATATATAGTAGTAAGTTTTACTTATTTCTTTATATTAGATTTAGTTCAAAAATTTGAAAAATCTTTTATACAACAAAGCTAAAATAGGTAATTTAAAGATGGTAGAAGTTTACAATTCAAAATGTGATTCTATGAGATGTTCTGACTCCAATAAGTTCAACTTGATACACTTGGGAGTATCAAATGTTGTATGGTTGGTTATCCATTTAAAACATCATGCCAAATTGCTCAGTAGAAGCACTCTATTTCTCGAGCTACACATATGCACTTCAATTTGTCATTATTGGTGGGGATCACATTGAACGTGAATAGCTATCTATTTAGTCATTCTATTTCAAAAACTATTTTTATCTTTTTATGATTTTTATTCCTAGTGTACTTGAACACATTTTATTTTCCATAGGAACTTAGAAGCAAGTCATGGCAAGAAGATTCTCCACTCCAATTTGACTTAAGAAACATTGAGCTATACATTTAAAAAGTATTATATAAACTCTTGAAATCCTCGTAGAAAGTGTTAGTAGAGGAAAGAACAATTTACATGGGTATCATGATGAGAAATGTGAGGAGAGGAGGATCAAAACAACAATATCTTTCTAGGTATTGATCTCAAGGATTTCTTCTAGCAAAAGGAAAATACTTTGCTACTTGGCATTGTCAAATCCCCTCTCAATATTAAGATTAACTGCTTGTGAACTCCCATTATCACCTTATCCGTATAGGTTAGTTCAAAAGTAGTATTTTATAAAACCTCAAGTATCATATCCAAATGTTAAAAAACTCTACAAGAACATTAAAAGAGATGGATTTGTTCTTTAGGATGTTTACTTACATAGGATAACTTCTCTCTCTATGACAATAAAGAAACATGGTAGAATGACATTTGCATTAGCACTATCCATTTATGGAATGACCTAACCTAAACTTTTGTTAAGAATTTTATGCATATCAAAATACATTGAACTATAAATTTCAACTCTATAACTTAAAATAGGGGTTAATGGAAGATCTTATTAAGGCATGGGAGAGATTTATGGGTACTACAAGGAATGTCCTCATAACGACTTGCCTGAGTGGTTCCTTACTAACGACCTCATTATAAGTATTTACAATGGATTGAATACTCTTCTTAATGAATTATCAATTTGATCAATAACGAAATGTTATTTGAATGAATGTTCTCAAATCATAAATGATGTGTCTACATGTGATATCACATGGAATTACTCTTAACATATTGTATCTACTACTATTGTATAGAATTCAAAATATTCTAATTCGAAGATGGGGGGATCCATGAACATAAGAGTCTGCACTTGTCAAATGCTACATTAAAAACAGTTCAACGACAACAGACTCTCGTAACACAAAATCAGCTAGAAATGAAAGATGGAATCCAAATTTTATCTCTGACATATGTATATATTTTTATCTCTGACATCTTTTCTACAACTAGAAGCTATCAAATTATGCAATATATCAATCAATTCCTCCAATATCCTTGAATTTTTGTGCTTAAGCACAAAACTAGAAATAATTGGTGGACTATGTAAATTATATCAGCATTATTAACTATAATCATCATGTTTTTTCTATGATAATACTCAACCTACAGAGAATGGTCATTTTCTTAACAACGACAATAAAAACCAAAACATATGAAACTAACATGGCAACCAAATTGAAAACAAAACATTTATGATGAGATACAAGTAGAGAAGCCAACCAGCAACAAGTAAACATGTTCTCCTAGGAATAATGATCTTAATAATCAAATTTGGTAATCCCACTAGCAGCTCAATTGCAAGAAGTACGACAACAAAAAAATATTGAAAACCAGCTCGCTATGCTTACTGCAATAACAAAGACTTACACATGATAGATTATTATTTCAGGAATTCTCAATCCTAAAGTATAGAAAAAAAATCCAAAATTACCCCCTGATTCTTGAATAGGGGACACAAATACAACTTTCAGAAAGGCAACCATTGTAATTTTTTAGTTTCAATTTGTCATGTCCATTTGAGTACCTTTTATGTTTTTGCATAATGCTTTCTAATATATTATTATATCTCATTCAAGACTCATGTCTATGTCTAAGGAGAGGAGGAGAGAAGAGCATGCAATCTACATTTTCCTATGTGCATGATTGACTTGACTAGTATCAATTACATGGAATCCACATGCTGCCACTAGTGTCTACCATGGGGACTTGTGGTTTCATTCATTTATTCTTTGCATCTTCTCATTCTTTATCGATGTGATAGTAGTTTCATGTTGAATAATATGAGATAATTCTTGATCCTAAGGATTTATAATATCCACACATGGGTTCTATTATTAAACCTTTATTTTTATATATGCATCATTTTTATATTCTTTGTATTTGGGGTTATTCCTTGTATCAATTTTAATTGATCACATTGATTCTTGTATATTTTTTTGTTGTAAAACATTTTTATTAGATTTTTTGTATACATGATAGCAACATTGACCTTGTGTAGTTTTCTCACAATAAAATTTGTTTTATGCGTATTCTAAGATCAAATAACATAGAATTATGTGTTTTTATTATTAATCACAATGTTGTGATATAGAACACACATCACTCTTCAATCAATGTCCAACCTAATTGCAATGGATATATGTTAAAAAAATAATAGGTTAATGATACTTGATATGTCATGGTGAAATTGGTATCTTAAGGATCTTTCCATTAGTTACCTTAATCATACCTAAGCAACCTTTTCTTAGTCTTAGATGACTAAAAATAGTTAGTAGCCGTTTCTAGTGTCCCAACTCCCTAGTTTCAACCGCACAAGACCTTTAATCATTGTGTTACATGACTATGCACTTGCATTTTCATGCATAGTTTTTGGTATCTCAAGTTTTCGATGTTGTTGTTGGGGATTTGGTAACCAAAACTAATAGCACTATGAGTGCTAGGACTGGCCATTTTTGGGCCACAAAATTTAATCTTTAAGTAGTGTGAGATTTTTTTGGTGTCCTCTCTATCATCTTATTATGCTTTTATTCTTCCATTAATTTTAGGTACTATTGCATAGTACACACACATACCACATTCAAAGACATTTATATTCCATGGCATCTGACTCAGAATACTTTGTTTGACATGGAAGGAACTTTATTCCTTAGACACTCATTCCAACTCCTAATGCAACACACAACGAATTGTTGATAAAGATGAGTCATCATAAGGGCTACATTTGTGGATGTGGTGATATAACAAGTGAGATTGGAGGAGATCCAGAGCATACTATGTCGAACAAAATTAAAGCCTCCTCCTCCACAACACGTTAGGGTACTATAAAAATATAGGATATATATGAGGGTAGGTACAAGATAAATCATAGTCTTGTGAAACTTGTTGAATAACCAACATTTTTGGGAACCTTCATGAATGTCTTGTGTGACAAATCAACCATTTCACATAATATAGTGATATAGTGAATACAAACTTGGTATCCACCATTGTGATTCAAATGAATCTTTTTCCATAGTCATTGACGGACAAGGCTAAGAGATGGTTCAAAAACTTAGATGTGAGTTCCATATACAAATGTGACTATATGATTGGCAAATATTTCTTATTCTACTTCCCACCCTAGAATATGAAAAGGCTAGTGAGGAAAATCCATATTTTAAGAAAGGTCTTGATGAACCCTTACTTTGATGTGTGGGAGCAATATCAGTACATGATGGGGAAGTGTCCTCACCACAAGTTCAATATCTTGGAATGGGGAAATATTTTCTATCATTGACTAGACATTTAGGCAAAGACCATTTTTTGAATCAATGAGATGGATTACTTTTGAATAATTTTTCATCTAGATGACAAAACATTTTGAAAAAATGGCCATAAACCATCCGTGGAATGGTTAGCATGAGCAAAGTAGGACATGAAAAGAATTATATGGAACAAAGGAGATAGATGAATAAAAATCACAACAAAGTAGTTACAGTCTTTTAATTCCAACAACACATAGTGCACAAAAGAAGAGTTCATGGGGCAATAGGATATAAGGAATGAGTTGTACTCATGGAGAAACCATCAAAGTGTTCTTTGGAAGGATGAAGATGAGTTCCAAAAATAGGATTCTTCTCATTAACAATAACCCCAACAACGTCATCAACACCATCAACCACCACAAAACAATCCATAAAATTTACAGGGAGGTGGAGGGCCAAACCTCTTTGAATGGTTTAAGGAGATGTTCTAAAAATACATGAACAAGAATAGTTCATATTTTGTTCAATTCTATAAGGATTTCAAGAAATAGAATCGCCGATAAGAATTTGAAGACAAAAACCTCACAAATGTAAACTATTGCAAACCTTAAGAGGCCAACACAATAGGGGTTTAGGGAACACATAGGTCTCCTACAATGACCAAAATGAAAAATTAACGACATTACATAATGGATGGAATATTGGGAGAACAAATAGAACAACTAATGATGGAGGGAAGCTTCTAGAAACGATCACTCCTAGTCCTACAATAGTGGAGAGATTCTCCACATGAGTAACAAATACACTTGATGTAAACCTGGGGGAAGGTGATTCCTCCAAGAACACCCACATGTCACTACATTAGTGGAAAATAGTGGTACCAACCCTTTCTCTCACGTATTAAGAAAGGATGATAGATCAAAAGTTTAGACATTTTATTAAGATATTTCATAAAATTCACATTACTCTTTTATTGGAAGAAGCTATTGAATAGATTCTAGCCTATGGATATTTAGAAAGACATAATAGAAAAGGTAGAGTGCATGTTTTGACATGGTAGTGTTACATGACGAGGTCAGTGTGTTTATTTAGAGAAAGCTAACAAGGATCCAAGATTCTACAATTTTCCATGCTTGATTGGAAGCTTATCTTTTGGGGAGATTTTTGTGACTCTAGGGAGAGCCTTGATTTTAAGTCTCTCTCAACATTAAATAAACAACTGTTGAGGGACATAAATGAGATTAGAACAACTAGCTGATAAATTCATTATGAGACTGTTAGGCATTATACCTAGTGGTTAACATGGTGTTGTTTGCCTATGACAAACCATGGATGATTAATAACATAGACTTGAACATCTAGGGCCTCTTGATGCAAGAAAGGACAAGAGTATAACTTTTTGAGAACAACATAAATAAAGTTTCTTAGAACTTTCTAGTATATGGAGGATACCTCCTAGATAGTTACTTTTTACTTCTTTTACACACTTTGTTATGTTGGTGAGATAGTCCTTTATTAGCAGTATATAGGGTAGAATATACTTGACACATGTAAAGAGTAGATAGGTTTAGGTTTTCTGACAATGAAAGGGGTATATCTATTTTGGTATCATATCTTCCATTGATTGGAAAGAAGTTAAGGTGAACAAGTAGATCCCATGTTTTTTGAATAAGCGGTAGATGGGGATTATCAACAAGGAACTTATTTGTCTTGGGTCTGTAAACATTTTAGTCTTAAGGGTATGTATTGTATTTCAAAACATCTTTGAAAATATTTAGAGACCATTTATAAGCTTGTTAGCTGGATTATATGATTCTTTGCTTATTTTGATAATGTTAATGTTGTAGAAATACTTTCTCTTGTTGTTTATTCTATGAAAAGTTCTATGTACTTGGGTGGGATCGATGGATGTTCTCCAAGTTATTGATAGATAAGTTTGAGTCTGATGACACCTCACAAATCCTCAATTGAAGATTACTTTCATCTTGAAGGCTATAAAAATGGCTACTAATTCACCCTCAAGAGGATCTTTTACTACATACTTTTTTGAACATCCTATCACCAATTATCCAAGTTCATTCTGAATGATAAAACTTGTGCTCAACAATTACTATGTCTATTAAGATAAGTGTCAACACTGAGCTGGATCCATTCAAGTTACGGAAGTTTCCACCCAATGGGATGCATGAACACTTGAGAGTGACCAGGAACTTCATTATTCTTCCAAATTTCCATTAAAAGAAATTCATCTTCTTCATTTATTTTTGTAGTGATGGAAGTGCAAGGAGCCTATGCTTTGAGTTCCTTTTTTCCATTCTATTAAAAATTACCATGGATGACAATGTAGATATGGGAACAAGACGTCTGAAATTGGGCATTGATGATGATAAATTAAAGTTCAAACTACTAAGAACAACCACCTTATGGAAAAACATGTAGGATGTTTTTTTGTGGAGAATAAGTGCCTAGTTATTTATCTATAACTATAGAAATCGTTCCTAAATATTGCTAGAATGACATATATTGACAGAGGTTCCCAATAGGTGGAGGTAGTGAACCAAATGGTCAAATTTTGAATCCTAGAGTAAGAAACACCCTGTACAAACACATGATGCTTTTCTACCTTCTTCACCCACATAGGAAGTGGAAATAGCTATTAGTAATACATATCCTAGTTTGCTACGTAATGGTTTTCTATTGAACTTGATGGATGATGCAATTCATGAGGATTTTTTGTAGGCGTGTACAATCCACCTCACTACACTCCATTTCTATTGTAACCAACACTATAAAGATATAAGCACATCAACACCACCATTGAACTCGTCATTGGAGTGTCCATAAAAACTTAAACAGAAGTCTTTGCCTGACACCTATAGTATGTTTTACTTAGGAAGAAATAGCTGCTTATTTGATTATTTCTAGTTATTTGATCATATCTTAGGAGGAGAATCTACTACATGTTTTCTATAGACATATAGGGGTGTTTCAATGGTTTATTACTGATACTAATAGAATCTATCCTAGTCTTTTCTTGTATAATATTGTAATGGTGGAGGTCCAAATCCAATGGTCTATCTGCACTATAGACTGAACCCAATCATGAACTGGTTAAAAAAAGGAGGTAATGAAAATTCTTAGTGTAGGTGTCATATATCCAATGCATGATAATGCATATATGAGTCTAACATAGGCAGTCCCCGAGAAAGGGGGGTCACCATCATGACAAACTCTACCAATTAGTTGATACTAGAACACTTGGTTACTAGGTGATGATTTTTCATAGACTACCACTATTAAATAGAACTAATCATAATGATGATATTCTAAGTCCTATCACTGACTAGATCTTGGAGCTTCTCACTGGTCATTACCATTTTTTCTTTCTAATAGTTATTTGAGGTATAACCAAATCTACACAGAAAGTGAGGACTAGGAAAAGAATATGCTAATTGTCCTTAGGTACTTCTACTTACCTATGTATGGTATTCAATCTTTGCAATGAATTAATAAATTTTCAACAATATATGCTTGCCATTTTCTAATGTGGTGAAGTAATTCATCAATGTTTTTATGGATCATGTATTAGTTTATATAGAGTCCTTTGAGTGATGTCTAGAGAGGCTAGACCTAGTGTTGTGAAGGTATGAGGAGACTCACCTTGAACATAGTTGGGAAAAGTATCAAATGACGATGAGTGAAATGATTGCTTAAGAACACATGTTGTCCATTATAGTGGTAGAGGTGGACCCAATAAAGATAGAGGTTATTTTAAAATTTCTTCTACCCACCTTCATGATGAAAATTTGAAGCTATCTTGGGAACACAAGATTCACATGTCATTTCTAATCTTACTAAACTACTATACAAATTTCTATAAAAGGATTATGAGTTTGTTTTTAATGATAAATATTTGGATGCTTCTAATACTTTAAAAGATAAAATCATTTGTACCCCATGGTAGTTTCTCCATATTACAACCAACTATGTGAGATGATATTTGGTGCCTATCTTTATGTAATCAAGGTTGTTCTAGTCAACACAATGAACATGCTTAGTCAATTATTTAAAAATTGAGGCACAAACTCAATTATACAAAATTTAACTACACCACCACATATAATCAATTTCTCATTTTTTTTGCATTTGGTAAATGTTAACTATATTTGATTGGGTCCATGGTCGAGAGTAAGGACAGTCCATGCAACCATTAAGTATTATATTTAGAAAAAGATTTTAAATACTACCTTTTGATATGGAGATAGGTTCGGTATGAGTTTGATAGTGAGGTCAAAGATAAAGTAAGGACTCAAAATGTGGTGCCAAATCACCTGTCTCATATTGAGAGAGTGAACTAACATGGTTTGGATGTACTTATTCATTAAAATATATCCATGAGGAACTTTTCAAGAGAAGGAGGCATGATTCTTGGTTTACCCATATCATTCACCACTTATATAGGGTGTGTGGATGAATAATTGAAAATACTAGAACATGAAAACTTTCTATCATAATTCAAACTACTTCATTTTGTACGATACTCTTTATTTCAAAGTTTCAGAGATGATATAATTCCCAAAAATGTATCAGAGTAGGAGGTATACACTATCTTTTCTGACTTCCATCTCGTACCCTTAGGAGGCATCATGTTAGTTCTAGTTCATTTAAGGTTCTACAATGTGGGTTTTACTAGACAAAACTTTTTAAGGATGCTTACAACTTTGTTTGTCATTGCGGCAATTTCAACAACATGGCTAACATTTCCAAGAGCCAAGAGGTCCCCATGAATACTATTCTAGAAGGTTGAGGTTGTTGATTTTTGTGATATCAATTTCACAGGGCATTTTGTTTCTTCAAACTCCACTAGAAATTTTATGAAATTCTATTTTCTTTTAGTAGAAAATATTTCCTTTTTAACAATGCCACAAAAATCCTTAATTATGCATCACGTTATCCTTTTATTTTGTATTATTGGTATTTTCTCTTTCTTTTTCTTCATTGGGGCTCCTTGGACCCCAAGAAACTCTAATATTTCGAAATTCTTTTTAGTGGATACTCATTATCCTTCTAGATGCATCCATATCCATTATTTCACATTATCTTATGTATTTCTTTATTAAATTATCTCTTTTCGAGGATTTTTCTTTATCTTTCTTCAATTTTCCTCATTGGCATCCCTTTTAAAATTAGAAATCCTTTGGATACGAAAATCCACCAAGGATAACTTAATTATACCTCTTTTCTCTTATTTTTCACATTTTATCATTGTTTTCAATTTCTTTCTTAATAAAGAAATACTTAATCGATCTTTTCTTTTGTTGTTGCATTATTTTTGCAACTTTGGACTCGTTGGAACCCAAGGAACCCAAGAGGCATGAAATCTAACTTTGGATTATATTCCTTTGCCTTCTATAGGTTCTACATCCTTCTTTTCTCCAATTCTCAATTATTTATTTACTAATTGAATTTCCTTGTTGTTGGGCCCAATAGCCAACAAAGCCCACAAAACAACCAACGAGGCTATTGTAAATGAAATCTTTTTATTCAAAACAAACTATATCATTATTTTTTCAAATATCTTTAATAGGAGATATTACATTTCTCACCTAAAGAATCCAAAATTTGGGGTTGTAACACAAAATCTTATTAGTTTTGTTTTGACTTTTCATTAGTTTTATGAATTGTATGAGGTGAAATGCATTCATATGACTAATTTAGGAGGAAGTAATTTCATACTATACCCTTAATGACAAAAAAAATTCCAAGATGTTAAAATTGAAAATTTCATAAATTTTGGATTGTACAACTCATCATTTGTGGTGGTTGTTAATATTCACTGATTGAAAATTCATATCCCTGTTTGGGAAGGGGTGAACAATGGGGTAGGAAACTCATACTATCCCAAGACCTAAGGGAAAGTGGAGCTCTCAAATAGAGATTTCAAGATAATTTTATAAATAACGAACTCCACCTCTTGCACCAATTGGCACATGCAATTGGAAGATGCTCATTGTGCATACCACATAACATAAAAAAGCCCATAGGGAAATGTAGAAGATGGTGATTAAACTAAAGAACTTGGACATGTTGAAATCAAGAAATAAAATTAAGACATGAGCCAGTTGGGATCTAAGAGGAAACTTCAACCTAAAGAACTCAATAGTTTCTACCTAGATGTATACAAGAATGAGAGATTCTACAAATAAAAAACAAGAGGGTCCATGATTTGTACATATTGCATAGAGAATTCTACCTAGGGAAAAAAGTGTGGCTTTTGAACTCTAGATTGATGTGGAAACCATGTAATCTAAGGTCTACATGGAGTAGAAATTTTTAGGTTTGAAAGCTTATCCACACAGCGATATGGATGTAAGAGAGTGGACAAGATTCCTCAAAACCAATAGAATACAATGAAACATAATTATGGGAGTGAGGTAATACATGAACCAAAATGTTCATATATGGTTTATATTGTTTGATATGTTTGCTTCACGTCTATCAAAGAACATAATACAATGGAGCTTCTGGGAGGAAACCCACTGGTCGATTTTGTCTTTTCATTCTTGTATTCTTATTTTGAAGAATGTAATTAGCTTAATTTTATAAAGATGTTCTATGCATTTGAATTTTCTGATAGTATGCAGAGGATTTCGTAACCAAGGAAGAAATGTGGGGAAGGTTTGTCCTATTGAAACATGGTCATCAATAGTAGAAATGGAGAAGGTAATGTTATTCTCAGGTTGATGCATCCACACAATAGTTAATGTTATTGATATTATCTTGGATGCCAATATACATCTAATATATATTGTTGCATCAATTCTTGAGATCAATGGAATCTAGGTGGGAACAATAAATCATTTTCTAAAATCATATTCATACATCAACCCTCTTGGTTGATGGCATTACCAAAGAACAATGCCACTTTGAAAATCTGACTGATGAATCAATGTGTTTCGTCAATGGAATCAATAAGGGCATATGAGAACCCAATATTTAAATTGATGCATTGAAATATATGGAGCATGGTATCTGCAAGGGAGAAAATATAACTCATCACATTGACGCTTGAAATCATAGTCAATGCATCAAATCATTGTCTTCCATGCCAACAATGAAAAATCATAGAGATTATGCCTTAAGAGATGTGATCAATTGCCAACAGTTATGGATGAAAATGATCCACACAACTCTCCTTCGGACCATTGATTCATTGATACTCTATTGATATATTGTCACCCAATTAATTCATGATCTTTGGAATTATCTATGGATGATGGAGATTGTGAGTAGAAATGACTGTGATACACTATCCACATGTGTGATGCTGGTTGTCGATGCATCAACCACTTTTTAATGCAATGACCCGATGATTCTAGGAATTACTGGACTTGGCATGGATTATATATATAACTGTATGTATTGATATTTATTAACAAGTCCATTTCACTCAATTCATTACATTTAAATACTCCATCCCCTCCTCCATGTGAAACTCCAACTACCTCTTTTCACTACCACCAACTACTACCATGTCTTTAAAATGTCAATGAAAGGAAGATTATTCTTCTTCTTCATCCTTTGCAACTCTACCCACTCCAAAAAATATGTGACTCATTGTGAATCCTACTCACACACTTTATCCATGACGCAAACAAGATATTATTTTAAGATATTAAAAGTAGCTAATCGAGGTGAGTAGCCACTATGGTATGTATGAGATAGCAGGTGAGATGTTGTTCACTAATGACCTACATCATCTTTGTGTTCCAATGTATTATAGGAGACCATCCCTTATTGGGAGAGTGAGACACCTACCCAAACCTAGTATTCAAATTTAACTTCACCATCAAAGCCCACTACATCTCACAATAGAAGTTTAACTAGGAGATGGGCTCTATTGTGAATCTATAACAATGAGATGGAAATGATCATGCACGAATTTAATGCCATGTTTATGTTGGCCAATATCATTGGTCTCTTTGATTTAGAAAACTTCAACTATGATAATTCCTAAACCTCTTGATTGATAAAAGTGACTTGACTTCCACCGATTAGTAATTTCTAAGACAGTGAATCCCTTTGCATGTTACCTACATCACATGCCTACCATCTTTGTAAAGATGATGCAAGGACAAGACAAAGTGTAACATGAAAATCTCTACACCTATATCTTCTTTTGACAGTGTGGTAGGAACACATCATATTGGAGACTTCTTTCTAAGACACGTGTTGAAGGTTCACTAGAAAAAGAAGAAATCACTCATCCATTTTGGCATACTCATCACACCAATTTCACAAAGTATGGGTCGATCTCTCCAAGTTTTAACCTCTAAAATAGAAGGGAAATATGACCTTTACCCACTACCCTTAGGAATACATTCTAATAAATAAGAAAAATGTAGTATACTCCATTTTGGAGAAGCACATGTTCCATCTCATTGATCCCTATATATATCACCAGCTTTGCTAATCTCCATTTTCTAAAAGATTCAATGAAAAGAATAATACAAGAGGGGAAAGAGACAAAGGTCATGAAAGAGACATCTTCTAAACACCACAATGGTCTCTCATCCCCACCATAACTTACACTGGAAGAGGCTTTCATGACATTCTAATGTAGGAACCTATGAGGGAAGTCCGTAGGTGAGGTGACCTTCTCTCGATATAGGACATACACATAATGTTCATTTCTACCAAGAAAGGGATATAGAGGCACTGCGATATGCTTCTTGGATCTTCATCTACCATACTAAAATTTGGGACAACCAACATCTCATCTTTCAGCACCACAAATACATGTCCAAGACTGAGTGGTTCATTGTGTAGAACTAGGAGCAATTCTACAAGTCCATGACACACATGGAATAGTACATATAACCATTATCTGACCACTTTGGATTCAAGGGATCTTAAGTACATACCCAACACAACCATCTTCCCCAAGTGATGAGTTGTATTTCAATAGGATCTGCAAGCCTACAATTCTTCTTGAACCACTCCTACTGAACATGTTTCATCTATGGTAGGAGTTCAAAGGACAAAAACACCCCCTTAGTGATATTCTAGTACCATGTTCTTGTTCCCTCCTTAATTTTTCATGTCAATAAAAACAAGTCTAGAATGAAACTTGGGAGCATTGAAGAGAATGTCACTTATCTTGATCTCTTTCATGAAGTCATTTATGTTACATTTAGCCATATTGGAGTCAATATCAAGATTTCAAGTGTCATGCTTTTTTCCTTTATATATCTAGTTTAACTCATAAAAAATGAAATTTTCATTGAGCTAAAAAAGCAATTCATGTTCATGTACATATACTAGAACAACCATGAGAATATCATACAATACCAAGCTATCTTTAATGTTTTCGAGTATGATGAATTTAGAATTGTATTGGGTTGTGGTTTGATTCTACATAATTTTCATGTATTATGATACTTAGTGTAAAGTCCATGATTTGTAGATAGAACAAGGTCTTAAGTCAAATTGACAAAATTTTGGTGTTGATTTTTCATATTTTATCTTGAGATAGGTTTCAAAGTCTCACATGATTCATCAGTCTATTGTGGGAGATCTCGACATAATTAGGAAACTCGATGTGTCGTAGTTGTGGTGATATCCATACACCTTCATCAATTTACCCACAATTACCAACCTCTTATTTCCACCTCGTTTCATGCCTCAGTAGGATAGAATTTTAAACATCGCATTCCCATATTTTGACAAATCACATGTCATTTTTCATTTGTTATTAGATTTCATAGTTTACATCTTGAATACATTCTTACATTCATGTCATAAGGTGTTTTTCATAGTTAATTCTAAACACTTATACATCTTTTGGGATAGTATTAATTAATTATTCACATGTCATGTAACAGCAATTCTTGAATAAATAAATACTTTTTCTAAATAGGGAAAATCCTTGAAAATTGCAGAGAACAAAATAATAAAATAAACAAAAGAATTTAATAAAGAAAAATAAGGTAATCCAGAATGCAATACATAGTAATTCATTCATCACCCATAAATGTTCATGAAGAAATGTGTAGAAATTGTCTAGAAATAGAAAAAGTGTGCTCCACGTAACATCTCAACACTAGGATGAGGCAATACATATCATGCATCAATACACATTAGTAATCATGTGCATTTTATTTCATCATATAGGTACATATCATTTTCCATTGCATTGTCATCTAAATTTTTTTATAGGTTTGACACAAACCATCTAGTCCATCCACCCATCTCTTGTTTAGGTAGGCCATCTCAACTATTCACTCCTCATTAATGTTTTATTAGGCTATTGTATCATTTTGTAGAATTTGATCATGCATACTAACATAGAGGTAGGGAGTCACCACAATGATTGAAAGATACTTCATTATACTTAGAAGGACTCACATTTGGTATGTTAGTTTAGATTTCAATAATCTTTATTGATTTCTTAAGTGATCTCTTTGTAGATGTTGGTCATTTAGTTATTGAATGGATTGATTTGGAGACCTATTTGGATAGGAGTGTTGATTGTTGCATTTGATTTGATGGAGATTGTCTTGTTGCTAACGTCCTCAACCAGTAGAAGTGTGATGGTCATGTTAGATTGATTAGACTAAGGTTCATGAGTGATTGGCTGCATTGCAACTGGGTGACTATTGGTTATATGTCCTGAGAGCCATCAAATGATAATTGTAAAAGGGATTTTTTGTGTTTCATTTTAATATCAATTAAAGGGGAATTCCACTTATTATGTTTATTTAGTACTAAGATAATGAAAAAGCCAAATAGTGAACTAAGAATATTTTGACTCGATGAGATATGGTTTGGGTTGATGACCTAAACATGAGTTCATATTTATATTTAAGAATATATATTCTCAATAAGTCTATATTCAGTTAATATCATGGATATTATTGGACAATGATAATACATAAGACTAGTATGTATGTTGGGAGATGATATTTCTCTTTAGTAATGATATTGAATATTAACTCAGATGCATACATAATTGTTGGTGAACAACTCTAATTGACAGACCCACCTTGAGGATGACACATTGATATCATATAATGACATGTTAGAGTCATATCTCACACTGATAGTGGTGATTGTCATCCTTAGACCTAAAGTCACTACAATGATCACATGTTGTTTTGTGTACTTTGACACTAGCCAAACGTAACTGTGAAATAAGGGTTTCCAGAAAGGTGGCGATTGGTTATATTGTAACACTTGCGGATTACTATGAGTTATGTTGGTGAAAATTTTTGCTTTTTTGGAGTGATAACTTAACCACTTGATAAGGGAGACTATGGAAATGCATGACCATGCTCATATGAATGAATATATGATATTGAGCTCACAATATATCAAATATTCTGCTCTAGTTCAAGGACATTGACTGTATGATAAGAGAATGAAAATCCATTCCTTAGTTTCAATGTGGATATTTGTGACAAAGGGGTCAAATGGTCACTACAACACTGATCACATTTCTAGGGTGAAGTTGGTATCCAAGTTTTCCAATTACTTGGATAACAATGAAGTTTTGATTGGCACCACTCACTGTCTTTGAAATCATAATATGATTATTGATGCAATCATAAATTCAATCGAATTACTACTACTAAATTTTGATTGAGAGGCACACCAAAAATATGAATCTTTTTCTACCCAAACCTCAACTCAATAATCCCTCATAGAAGAACGTCTATCAAACATAATAAATAAAGAAGGATATTAATCATAAATTGTCTTTCTTTTATTGTTAGATAACAAACAATGTGTTGTAGTTGTGATTGTTGTTGTTATAGATAAAGTTGGCATTGATAGAAACATAGAGTAATATACCTTCTTAGATGTTAAAGAAAATCACCTGACCACCTCAGACATGAAAGAAGACACTACATCATCAACGTAGATGCCAGGAGCCCAAGACCGCCACCATGACCCTTAAGAAGTAGGTCTGTGTCACATACTCATTTTACTTAGGTATGTAATTTCATTTATCTAGGTTCTATAAAGTGTGGAACCATCTCCTGATTTCAAAGGGACTGCCCTCACCTTGAAACTATTGTCCACTAAGACCAACCACTGGGTTGATGAAGTCAAGTCAAACCATCGGTGATGGCGAGTGTCGTCAGGTCTTTCTAGATAATTTCCCCCCGATCTTTTTCTCTTCCCGACTTTAATGGATTAGTGTGAAATGAAAGGTGTCATTTTTTAGTCGATCCTTCACTTTCTTGAAACCATCCTTCTTGATCTATTTTGTCCATGGTGGTGGCTTTATGTCAGGGTTCTGTCCCTACCCTCTCGACTTCGCATAGCTTCGAGTATGATTATTAGAGGGATTTAAGTCGGTGGGTTGTCTTTGTGAAATGGTTGATAGTGGGTCTTATGATTTCTTGTCTCTCATCCCAACTTTGGTGGTGGTGGAAGAGGCTTTGGGTGGTTGGGTGTCAATATGCACCCGTCCATGGAAGAAAATTGAGGATGGAGTTGTAGGACAAAAGTAATGTTATGCATGTTCATATCAATTTTTAAGCTTTATGTTAAATTATGTTCATATATTTATTGAAACCCATCCACATACAATTGGTTTGTCGAATGCATGGCTGACACACAATTCCCAGAGGTAAGGACAATGATAGAGGGTAAAGCCATCTGATGTGCACAAACTATCTAATGATCTAGTATGAGTTCAATTTCTAGTGGGGTGCCATATATGAGATTCAAAGAGGTTTAACTAGTTTATCAGTTATATCAAGTATTATGTTCCTTGTTATAAGGTAAATGAAAAGAATATATATGTATTTGAATCAATGTATCTATATCTCATGTAAAGTTGTTTTTATTATTAAAATGAATGATATATGCTATTTGTGACGTTCCCCAAGTGTGATCTTTATGGTCCATGCTTCAGTTATGTTGTTTTATGGATTTCACTTGGGGGATGCTACAAAAATGGTATCAGAGTAATAATATAGATGACTACCAGGAAAAGTTCTCACATTCTTATAATCTTGATATCTTAGATGAACTCTAAGTGTAAGACTTAGTGATGTCAGACTAAGTATTAGTAATAAATTGTGTTATCATAATCTCCAACTTTAATGAATTACAAGAGTTTGGGGATATATAGTATTCTAAATTATGGGGTTGTTATTTTCTAGACTAAAGGTCTACCTATAAAAAAAAGATGATTCATTATATATCAATTAGGATAAAAATATCAAATCAGTTATATGTGATGATGATGAAGTAGTGAATAACTTTATGAGGAATAGATCCTTTTGTTTAGAAAATATCCTTACCTTTGATACATGGATAGCATTAATGTGCAACTATCGATTTGTGTTTTCCAAAATAATTGTTTTGGATCCACATTTTATGACAGTTATAGAATTTATCTTGAGCACTTTGGTTGAACAAATAATAATTTATTTTTCTAATTACTATTATTTCATAAAATGTTATTCTTCAATGTTTCAAATCTCAAACACTTTTGAAAGAAGGAATGAAAGAATATTTTATCAGGATATCATGTTTTAGAAACCTGAGGTTGTTACATATTGAATGAAAGAGCCAAAGAGGGATAAGTGACTTTAGATTTGAGTGTCCATTTGTTATGGGTTTTGAGTAATGACTCCATAGTTCATAACATGTCCTCTTTCTTTCTCAATACTTTGAGGTATGGGACACAAATAAATTGAGAACCTTAGAGGATATAATATGAGACACATAATCTTATTATTCTCACCTCCTCCCTTTGGTTCCTGTGGTATGGGACACTTGTACTAGGTAATATTGGAGATGAGTATAATATGATCTATCTTCTCTATATAAGTATATCTTCTAGTATGTGTCTAGAGATGAGGCTAGGAACCCCTACTTATGGTCACATGAACGTGATGGTACTAGAATTATATGGAAATTCACAATTTATGGTTCATAGTATATTCTTTGGTATAATAGCTTACAAGTTTGTCATACCCCAAGGTTTCAAGGGTAAAAATCCTTAGTTGTAAATTTTAGCTAGTTATGCATGTTCAATATAATATACAAAGGGTTTGGGGAATGCTAGGAATTAGGGGGGAAAATCAATTTTAAACATATTCTTAAAAAATGGGAAATGTATGTAAGTAAAGTAATCAATGATGCCTTTTTCTAAGGTTTCTCTTAGATAAGATGATAAACTATGACATACATAAGTATGTAGGGGGCTTATCATTCGTACTTAGAAATCTTAAAATACATAGAAAGGGTATAATAATTTTGTTATAGAGGAATGCATTAATATGTTTGTATATTAGAACGTGATGGTGTGGAAAGGATCATGAAAATCCCAATGTAAAGGTTGAGTTAATTTCAAACCAGATTATGTTTCTTACATGTGCAAAATATGTATACATATATCATGGAACATCTTATGGTAATTAACCTCTATAATAAATTAATGTAAACACTTTTCACTAATGTATATATTTTTTAAAGTAAAATTATAGATTTCCATTAATTCTTCAAATCATTCAAAGATATTACATTAACTTCTTCTTGGAAGTTCTCCAAATAGAAGCATGGACGAACCCTACCCACAGTGTTGCTTTAAAGATAGTGACTAGCTCAATTAGCTTCCCTATACACGTGGTTGGTATAAAAAGCCTCAAGAAAATTACATAGCTCCACTATGTCCCCTATAATACTGTCTTCATATCCCCTCCCGTAGCTTCCCTTCTTCACTGCTTGTGTAAGAGCCAGGTTATCTGTATCCACTTGTTGCCGATTGAAACTTACGTAGATGGCTACCTTTAAGCTTTCTTTCATAGCCATAGCTTCTTCCATGAAGGCAGACGTTGGATAGAGAGTTGCATTTTCATAGGTGGCTTTTATTTTGCCTTGAGGGTTGCATATGATGGCACCATCTATCCCTTAACCACCCATCTTCCATGAGGCATCAACATTGAGCTTCAAACATCCTTCTATTGGGGGTTTCCAACTGCTTATTCGCCTGTACCTCGGTCCCTTCGTGTGGTTGGAAGTATGAGACTGATATCGGGTATACTCCTTCACCATATCTAGAGATTTTTCCACCATGGCCAACTCATGTATAACTCCTTTGAATATGATTTTATTCTGGGCAGTCCATGATAGCCACATCAATGTAGCTACTCAGTCTGCTCCTTCTTCATCCTCTTCATCGATCAACATTTTTAAGAGTTCTTGTTTGTTTTGCACCCTCCGGGGTATATGTGAGTATTCCTTCTCTTTGCAATCCCATATCCATCTCACATAAGTGCAATAGAGTGCAGTGTGTTCCTCATCTTTTGTCTCTTCCCACCATCTGCTGCATAATCCATCCTCTGTGACCCTCCTGCGATAGAGTTTGTCTTTGGTTGGGAGGGCACCACTGACATACCTCCATACAAAGTTTGAAAGCTTAGGTGGCCATGCTCGTCTCCATAGTTTACCCCACTCCTCCTCACCTTCCTATATCACCCCCCTTCCCCGTGCTTCAGAAAACGATATGCAAATCGTGTGTTGAACTCCCCTCTTGGATCAGGTTCCCAAGCCACTATGTCAGATTCACGCCTCGTATTGATGGGTATTTCCATTATCCTTTTGGCCAACTCTAGATTCACTATAGCTATCACTTCTCTCATATCCCATTCATTGCCCTCCATGTTAAGAAAGTCATTGTGTGATGTTCGACATCCTCTCTAGGTGGTGGTGTGAGTTTGATGTGTATCCATGGTATCGATCGTTGCTTGAATGTTTGGATATAGCCTTCATTCCCTACCCTCCACATGATGCCTCCCTTCACACCTTGTATAGCTTCCTGAATGATCTGGCATGTACAACTTGGTCCAAAGCCAACACTTGCCTCCAATACCTCTTGTCTTCGGTAGTATCAAACTTTAAAGAACCTACCCACTAGAGTATCCACTTCAGTGGCTAGTCTCCATCCTAGTTTTGTGTGTAGGGCTTGGTTGAAAGTCATAAGATCTCTAAATCCCAATCATCCATTGTTTTTTGTCTCACAAAAAACTCCCATCTCATCCACTGTATTTTTCTCTCCCCTTCCTTTGAACCCCACCAAAATCTCACCATCATACTACTTATCTCCTCAAGGGTGCCATCTGGTATCTTGAAAATACTCATATCGTACGTTCATATCACTTGAATGACTACTTTATAAAGTACCTCCTTCCTAGGGTGGGAACGGAGTTTCTCCATCCACCCTTGGAGCTTTTTCCATATTCTATCTTTTATGGTGTTAAAAACATGTTTCTTTGACCTTCCCATAGTTGTTGGTAGACCCAGGTACTTGGCATGTCTTTCCACCTCCTCCACGTGTAGCATATTCTTAATAGCCATCCTCCTCTCCATCTTCATGTTTGTGCTGAAAGAGACTTCAGATCTCTCATAGTTGATCCATTGACCCAAAGCTCTCTCGTAGTGGATGATGATTTCAGCTAGGTGAGAGCACTCCTCTTATGTCTCTCTCATAAATAGGATACTATCATCTACAAAGAACAAATGAGAGACTCTTGGGCCGTTGGAACTGGCCCTAGCCCCATGGATTTTCCCTGCCTTGGATACTTTTATAATAGAATGGGAAAAAAATTCAGCACAAAAGAAAAAGAGATAGGGAGATATAGGATCACCTTGGCACAATCCTCGAGCTTTTTTTTGACATCCGCTCCTTATACCATTGATGACAATAGAGTGAGAGATGTTGTATATGCATTCACTGACCTTCCTCTTCCATATGTCTGGTAACCCCATTCTCTCTATTGCTTTGTACATGAAATTCCACTGTACCCTATCATAGGCTTTGCTCATATCCAGTTTTAAGGCCATTATACCCTCCTTTCCAGTTTTCTTCTTTTTCATCATATGGAACATCTCATAGGAAATCAACACATTATCTGTTATAAGCCTCCCTTGGACAAAAGCACTTTGATATTTTGAAATCATGCTGTTGAGAAAAGGTTTGATCCTGTTTGCGAGTAGTTTTGTGATGATTTTGTATGATACATTGCACAAACTAATGAGGCGAAACGCTGAAATTTTCTTTGGATGCTTTATTTTTGGGATCAGGACTATGTCTATCTTGTTAATCTTGCTCAGATCATTGTTATCCCTCCATTCTTGCACAAAGTTCAGTACTGAATGTTTCACAAAGTCCCAGAATTTTTGGTAAAAGACATCTTCCATTCCATCCGGTCCTGGTACTTTATTGGGGTGCATTTGGTTTATGGATCTCCATATTTATTCTTCTATAGGGAGTTTGTTCAAATCTTGGGCTCATTCTAGAGTTAAGACACATGGCATTCCTTCTAAGATTTCATCAATATTTGTAGTCCCTGATGTCATGAAAAGTTTACTAAGAAACTGACGACAATATCATCACATCTTTCCAGATCTATAACCCATTGCTTATTGTCATCAAGTAAGCCTTCTATGTAGTTCCTCTTCCTTCTCTGGATTTCTTTATGATGGAAGTATTTTGTATTCTTGTCCCCGTCCTTCATCTCATTGGCTCTAGCCCGTATGTACCAGCAAGTTTCTTACAATTTTTAAATTTCCTCTACCTCCTCAATAAACTTCTTACAAACCTATAACATTCTCGCATCTGGTGGGTGACTTTGAGCTTCTTGTAAATTCTCTTCAACCTTTTGGAGTCATTTCTTCAGATCACCAAACTTTTAGTTGCCCATCTTTCCAACCTCTCTCTGCAAATGGTGGTGCCACTATAGTAAACATTCACATTAGTGGCCTTTTAGAAATTCCACAGAAAAAAAAATAAATGCCACTAAACATTTTTAGTGACATTTGTTGACATTTAAAAAAATACCTCTAGTACCAATGCCACTAGAAAGATAGTGGCATAATCTGTAAATGCCACTAAACATTTGGCTTTAGTGGCTTCCAATAAATGCCAAATAATTGCCCCTAAATATCATTTGGCATTTATAAAAATGCCACTATCCATCAATTGGATTTGATACAAATGCCACTATTTTGTATTATGTTGTTGTATGAAAATGTTCTTATTGAGTTTAATGGAATATAAAAAAGCCACTAATGACATACTAGTTCTGTAGTACCACATTTTCATGGCTTTTAGTCGTTCAGATTTCAATTCATTATCATGATTTCTAAATGAATGTCAATTGTAGATGAACTCACTCTTCTAAAAATATGAATATTTTTTATTTATAATCAAGTGATAATTACAATGGGAGGACATTTTAACTTGCCCCTTTATATTGAATAACACAAATGATATACCTTCATACAATATTTTTCTATTCTATACAATAACTTCTAAATCATTGGATCTGTCTCTTCCCTGGTATGACTATCTACTTTTCAGCATGCCGACTTTAGAGCTCTTTTAGGAAATAGCTTTACATTCTAGTGGAATCCCTGATGTAGCCATAGTCATTGCGGTGTGCCACGGTCGTGTTGGGTGAGTAGCACCACAACCATGGTGAGTAACACAACCATTTTAGAGAACGAGACCTTGATCATGGGGGAGCAGCATGGGTGAGTTGATCTTCAAGGGCCACAATCGTGGTGAGAGGCCATGACCGTGGGTATTCAAGTGCAATTCCCTATAGATTTTGTAATAAACAATACAACTATTGTGGGATGCCACGACCATTGTCTCTTCTACTGGCCATGACCGTGTTGATGGCCATGGCCGTGGTGTCTTCAAAGGGCCACGACCGTGCTGGTGGCCATGGCCATGGGGAATTTGGTGAAAATCCCTATTGATTCTGTTGATTCTTCACAATAAAAAATATGATAGTGGCATTATGCCCACGACCATTTTGGGGTCTACAATAGGCAAATGAACTTCAACGTCCATCCTCCATAGACTTATTTGCTTAATGATGAATCTTGTCCATTGGGGGTAGGTTGAGGGAGCTTTGGGGCCTTCTTTGGACCCCTCCATGAGTGGAGGAACCCTAGAACTCCATCCTTCTCTCTCGTCCATCCAAAGCATGGTTAAAGTACCTAAAAATGATGCAAAGGATGTCCATAAGTGCATTTTACATAAATAGTCATGCAAAGAGATTATAGATTATAGATAATCATATCTGAAACATGTTTGAAGAGGTAGCAATATTTGAGTAAAAGCTTCATTGGAAGTTTAATATTAACCTACTGATATGCAGAAAGTTAAAGATCAACACATATCTATCATGGATTTTCTAAGAACTTAGTATAATATTATTGGCATCCATGAGATTACTATGAGACAATAACTTGGAACACACCTGAACCTGGCATCATCAAAATCAACTTATATGCTTCCTCCACTCTAGGAAGGGGTAGAGGACTGCAAGCAGTTCATTTTAGATTATCAAGGTCTCATGATGTGCATGAAACAACTATTCAAAGAAGGAGATTTCTAATGGAAGTTTGCAAAATCTAAACAAGTTGGATGTCTACACATTCATTGTATTCAGATTTAAAAAAGCACAATGATGATTTTACCTTTGAAGAATTTAAGAACAACGACTAATGCAAGTGACTCACCATTAATGTCAACATCAAAACTTAGCTTCATAACACCTTAATAGGGGATACCCAACAGTTCTTGGATCTACTCATGGAGCTATTTTTTTTATATTTGTAGTTAGTTCCTATATGATGATCCATAGAAAAAATATGAAGGTTAGAAAACAATAAGAGTGTGGAACCAGAGAAGAAGTTTTGTATGGAACTTACATGAATGGTAGGAATGTAATTATATGAGTCGAAATTGTAACCAAAATCAAATTAGGATACATATGTGTATGTATTATGCAAATCTACATGAATGTATTAAGATGTAATATACTTGCCTATACCCTCAAATTAAGAGAAACTTGGATTCACAATGTAGGAGATTCCTTTCTTCTCTAATGATCACATTTTTAGTTGTCAATAGGATGTGTTATGACACTTGTTTTAATTTTCTTTCTATTTATGTTCATTGTCAGAAAAATCATATTACTGAATGAAAGAACATTTCTCATCAAAACATGACCAACTAGTCGCACATGTCATGAGAATAAAAAATTCCTTTATGCATTGGCAAGATAGTATTCTTTATGTAAATTATAAGAGAAAGTACAAAAGGAATAAGAATATATGCACTCACTTGTAGAGAAGAAGATCATTTCGTAACTTCATCCTTCTATGCATATCAACTAGCTTGGAGCATCTTCATTAGTTGACTGATATCTATGTGAATTTGACAAGGATCGGTCTACATTTTTTGCAAGAACACTTGACTTACGAGAGATTCCAGCTCCAGAGGTGCATTGAAAAACTAGTTCATGCAAAATTTCTCATTAATGTAACTTTATGTGGTACTTATGCGGCTAAGATGCAAACCAACCAACCAAAATTAATTAAACAACAACAAAAAAATAGATTAATCTATGTTAGAAATAAATTACTCAATGATAAAATAATATTGTGAAAGTATTGCCATCCACCATGTTTTTTCTTTCCCCACATTATAATTATAAAACCTTTTTCACCTTTAATACTATTGTAGTGCGCTGAGATCAGATGATCATTTATAGACGTAGTTAGTCTACTGAAAACCACACTAGACTGGTGAGGAGTGTGCACACTACCCATCAGTTGGGCACTGATTTATACCTAGACTAGTTAAATCAGTTGTTCCCATGCACTAGTACACAAGGAAGAATAACTAATATGAAAGTGAACTCTCTAAAGAAGGATTAAGTCATGTGCCATGTTGTGTCTTTGTTCTTTTCTTGCGACTCACCTCTTCTTCATTCAAGTTCCAACATACCTTATTGGTGGCACTGCTTGTCTAGCCACCTTGCCCATTCACATAAAGTCTTTCTTGATCTTATAAGGTCATCCTATTGTGCCTTCTCCTACAATAGAGTACAAATATTAAAAAAAGGTCAGGAATCAATATGTTATTACTTCTAAATTTTTCAATATGTTTTAGATAGCATTTGTTAAGTCTAAATATATAATGTAATCTTACATTAATCATAGAGATAATTTGCAGACTTGTATGTCATATCACTGATGAAGAAACATAAAAATATTGCTCGTATACTGCTCCTTGTATGTCATATCAGTTAATACAGTCATCAAATATTGCTCCTTGTATGTCATATCAATTAATCTATCAATTAACAATCACTAAGAAAGGTAGTGGAAAATTGATGAAGTATAATCATACATTGGAGAGTAGAGAGTACAGAATCATACAAAGCTATAATGACATTATAGTTGCCAAAAGTGTTCCTAAGTAGTATCCAATCTTGAGGAGAACCAACATACTAGAGAGTAGAGACTAGAGAATCACCATTGTATTTATCTATTTCATATGCCTAATGCCCAACAAAAGTTGAATGGCTAATGATGGATAACATAGTATGTAATATGGTGGTGTCATTACATCTTTCATCTATATCGAAATCTACTATGGCAGATGCCTAAAGAATTTTACCTACTTTCATGTCATCTCATAATAGCCCATGAAGCTTAAATCACCTCAAGAAAGAAAGCTACTTGATACCTTCATGCTGGTACCTAGAGTTGAAAGAAAAAATTAATGATACATTATTCATATCTCAAGAAACACTATGAAATTACACCTTAAATCACTTATGCAGATATCGATGAGGAGCCCTTAAAGATCATTTTTAATCAATTAAGAAAGTATAATGATACAATAGGGTTCCCAGTTCACTGCATTTTATAATATCATAACCAGTAGTTAGTAGTATTCCCACTCTTTCTAAAAAGATCTACTACTGCAATTATTAATTAACAAGATATGATCAAATAAATTTTCTAATTTAACTAATGATGCTACAACTATGTGATCATCTCACCTGCCTAAATTCCTTTCCACGCATGTACCAATCCAGATTTATGACCAAGCTCTAAAGCTCCTTTTGTTGGATTGAGCTACTATATAACAAAATTGCCTCCTTTACAAACTTGTCCACATAATATATTATTCTAAGCAAATAAAAGAGAGAGGAGTATTTCTAACATCCTTGCATATTGTTTTGGAAAAATAAGGTTTTCTTAACAATCCTCTACAAATGGTGTAGCCTTGACAAGCTATGACTATTTGACCAGTTTGCAGAAATGGTTAGTGCTCAAGAAAACTTGTATTGTTACACTGCATATACAAAGTGAATTATGAAATAATTACGATGATAATTAGGCATGCACGATTTATTTTTTCCTGGTCAAAAAGCAAGACTCCATCAGATGCAAAAAATCAAATTGCGTTCATCAAGAGTGAAGATTCTAATTTCAGACAAACATACATTCTCCTAGTTGTTCTCGACGTGGTCACAATCAACATAAACATGTGCAACAACAACCTCCTAACATCCCTATCCAAATACCATAGTAAAAAAGATGAAGACCAATTTTACCTTAAGTGATATCAGTATCGGTTATAATAGTTCATACCAATAGTAAGAGAATACATTATAATAATTGAAATGATTGTTTAGTTTGTTTACAGTTGCATTGAGAATGAACTAGATTGAACCTAAGAACAGTCCCAATGGGTAGGACAATATGTAATAGAACCTCATGTTCATAATTTCCAGGGCCTACCGGCCTACAACAATTACCACACATGCACATTTTGAGCAAGCCTAGATCCATGACTAGTGATAAGGCTATTAGGGGAGGATGGAGGAGTTTCTATGCACACATGGGTGATCAGGGTCATTGCTATCAAATTGTTTGTATGACTTTTGGAAGTTTTATGTTGTTCAATCATAGATTAGTGGTTTGATGTTTCCCTTATAGGTGACGAGAACATTGAGAAAGATTGTTCTCAACATAGACAAGGGAAAGGATATTAAAAAAACTAATTTGAGGAGATGTAGAGGAGACTATCACGATCAATTATTCTTACCATTGAGTGGTAGCAGAAAGTAGATTCATCAGGCCATCAACACTACAAAATTGCATGAAGTTCAGAAGATTCTCTCCAACATGTATTGTAGATTAATCGTTAGATGCACCACCGCCTGCAACAAGAGAAGGGGGAGGGGAAGTACCATCTCCACTTTTCCCCACTATTTCACCTTGCTCCCCGCCATCCCCAAACACTACCACAACTAGGTCATGGAGGGGGTGTGTCCCCAACTTCAATCCACCATGGCTAGTCTTCCATGTGAGGAAGCATGCTCAGAACTCCGAGATAGATAGAGCACTGTCGGGCGGAAGAGAAAGAAGGTGAAGAAGAAGGGGGGTATATCATCTTCTTGTGTTGTGGTCTACACACAAGTCAAAGGCCATGACCACTATCTTCACCCGCCAGAAGTTAGCTAGCTAGGGTTGCCGTCTTCCCCACCGCTCAATTTCAAGTTGTACCTACGTCACCACACAGGGATCCTAGCACCACGATCCACCAGCAGCCGATGATGATCTCTCGGCCCCCAAGCCCTGAAGTGGGCCACTCAACGCAGACGACCCCAGTAGGAGTCTCTTACCCGGGCGCATCAGGTCTCATGCAGCAGACGACCATCGGGGGCATTAGAGGGGGCACATGAGAGGGTTAGAAGAAAATTAAGGAAATGGAATGTTTATAAATTATAGGCAATAATAAATCGCCAGTATTGCCACAGATAAAAGCCATTATCATCATAATTTTGTGCTGGACAATTATAATGGGTATGTAGAGGCATTTGATTAAAAATGCCATTGTACGTGAAGGTTTAGTGGCTTTTTAATACAAAAGACAAAAAATAAAATGCCACTAATGGTTACTTTTATTGTAGCCCTCTCCACAATCTCTTTACACTCAGGCAACGATAACCACATTGTGTCAAATCTGAAACTTTTCTCCTTTTTCTTCTTGTTCCTTGTTTTCTATGTCATTAATAATTTAGGTACATGATCAAACTTGGTAATTGGAAAGTTTTTGACCTTGTATATCAGGAACAAGTTACACCAGTCCTGGTTTGCCAGAAATCTGTCCAGACATTCTTTGATGCGGGTTGCTTGTTGCTTCCCTCTCTTCCAAGTAAAAATGTTTCCACAGAAACCCATGTCCTTTAACTGACAATCTTCTATGGGTTCTCTAAAGTTTCTCATATTTCATATTGCTCTTTGTTGTCCACCCGACTTTTCTCTATTAGAAATGATTTCATTGAAATATCCCCCCAGGACCATTGTGATATGTCATGATCTGCATACCTCCCTTGTGAGGTTCTAGGCTGACATGCGTTCCCCTACAACTGCCCAGACATAAATGCCCATAAAGACAAAAAAATCTCCTTGTCCTTGCTTTCCCACCTCAGCATAAATATGGTGGTCTGAGAAAGACACCACCTTGACCTCATCTCTGTCCCACCACAATCCAAGACCACCCACTCTGCCAACGCTATCCACATCGAAAACATTCTCAAAGCCACAACTTCTCCTAATTGTCTCTTTTTCCTTACTACTCGTCATAGTCTCTGAGATGGAGACTATATCGGGCATCTCTCTATAGCACCTGGACTTGAGAGATGTGTTTAGTCTAGGGATGGCAAGTCCCTAGACATTCCAACATAAGATTTTCATTGTCCTTTGCGGGTCAAGCTCATACCTTGACCTGCTACTTGCATGCGTTTAGTAGTTTTAGAACTTGTATTCCTCCCCCATTTGTTCTGTCTCGAATGATCCTCATCACATTCCATTGGCTTGGTCTCCTCTAGTCTTCCCCTTTTACCTCCATCCTTCACACCTATTAGACATAGCTTGAGTTTGTCTCCACCTGTTGTCCCTTCTCGATCTCCTGAGATGTGGAGTAGGGATTTTCTTCTCCACCCAGCCTACTGCTTCCCATTGCTCCCCTCATTTAACTCATTGATGCACACTCTATTTCTGGTCCCATATTCTATCTCCAGTAACTGAATTGTGGCCCTTCCTTCGGTCGGTGGCAGCTCCATCTTGATCAGTATCTCCTATTTTAGAGTTCTCCTCCCCCGAAAAATTGAATAGTAGCCCCAGGCCTTTAGCCTTTGGGCTTCCCCCGCCACTCGCGCTACCTCACGATGAACCTTCATCCTCCTCGACCCCGTTAGAATCTTTTGGTGGTGTCTCTGGTACTCTATACTTCTCCTTGCTTTTTATTTTTCATTTCCCCTTCACCTTCTTTTTCTATTGTTACTTTCATTGTGACTCTTGAGATCGCATACCTTCCTCTCCCATGGACTCCCTCCAAGCTTGTTCCACCCTCTGATCAGGGTTCACTTCTTCATTCGCATATGCATCATCTTGCCTCCCCTTCATATGTTGGCTCTTCAGAGTGGTATATTGGTTACCAACCTCTTGTTGCTCTTCCCTCCACCCCTCCTCGGCTTCCTTTCTTCATGTTGTGGACCTCAGTATTGTTATGCTACCCCTATTCTCCTCACCATGTGTCAGGGTGTCACACTGCTCCACTGGTTTCTTGATGAAGGTCAATATTTGTTTTGTTTCCTCCTTCCCTAACAGGTTTTCCTTGATGGGTTTAACCCACCTCTTCAGTGGTGATGCCTTCACCGATGGCCCCCACTTCCTTGGTAGATTTGTAGTGTCTTTTTCCTCCCCGCAATCTCTGTCTGCATGGCCGATGATCCCTTAGATATAGCAACAAGTTGGGAGTCTCTCGTATTAAATCTCCACACAAACCATCTTTACTTCCTTATCTTTAATCTTTTACACCTATTTAATTGGCTTTATGATATCAACCCTGATTCAAATATGATAGTAATAGTCCCAACCAAGGTTGTTTTGATTAATCTCAATCACTTCACCCTTCCTCCCTTCCACTAGTTGTAAAGCTTCCTCCAATCTATCCCTAATGGTAGGTTGTAGAAATGGATCCAAAACAGACAATGCATTAGTTCGATTTCCATTGGGGTGTCTTCTGTGCGGATCTCCTTCATCACCAATAGGTTGTTGTTGAAGTTCCATGGCCATTTGAGAAGGACCTTTTCCCAATCCCTCTAGTGCACAAACTATATGATGAAGAGGTTGTGGGAAATATTCCAAAACATAGCTCCCCTTCTCAAAGTCCATGCCCCTATAAGAGCCTTGGTCATTGCCTGGAAGTTGTAAGGCCTAGACGTCATCAATTTCCCGATAATTGCAAGTTCAAGGTGATCACTACTTGTACGTGTCTATGTCTTTCCAAAATCTATTACATCTTCCACGTCCTCATCCTTGACCGTCAGGTTTGCATAGCGTGCACTCAACTCGTCCGTCATGGTGGTGGAGGGGACCTGCAAAAAGGACATGGGTGCACCACGATGATTGTAGAGTTGAAAAACTCACATAATGGTGATCGCCCTAGGAGTCACCAGAGGGAACCCTAGGTAACCATGTAGCAAGAGTCTTACTCATGTATATATTCTTATACATATCAAAAGTTCAAAATTAGATTGGTGTATCATGAATCTACATCATTTTTCATGAATATATAGCTTATGTGGATAAAACTCTTAAAGTTCAAGTAAATGGAGAAAATTGTATGTAGGACTCTACCCTTATTTTTATCCATTGAACTATGTGGAGGGACTCGGTCTTCATAGCCATCAATATCATGTAGTGGGGATATAGAAACTTATGTTTAAGGTGGCTCACATCACAAGATGAAGACCAACATATGTTTATGCACACAATATTGTGTATCATATCAGACCAGTTTTAGGTGTAGATGTCAATACATATAATTCATGTAATGATTAAGTAATGAGAAGATACATCCTTAAATCTATTTAGCAAATCATGGTCAGATACATTTCATGATGTTAATGGTTGTAAGTGAACGTTTTATATTAAGAAGGATATGTGAGGAGACACTAAGTATCTTGATCTTTGACAATCATGCCTTGACGCAGTAGATCTCATTAATGATGGGAGGTAAGTATGGTCTTTTGCATACTATATATATTGTGAGGATGAGGAAATCCTAATATCATGCTTTCAAGGAGGAACATATGACATAAGTCAACCTTTATGGGGAATATTTGATGACTGGTTGAATCAGGTTGTGCTCTAAGTTTACATTTGTGAAGTGGTAGTATAATGGTGTTTAAATACCCAATGTAGGTCTGCAATGATATAGAATGATGGAATATCAAACAATTTATGAGTTTGAATCCTAGTTTTAGGTATGCCTCTTCTCGTAAGTTTAATTAAAATTTATTTTAAGTTTGGAAGTATTTGAGGAAAATATGAATCATGTTGTGATTTGAATTTAAGTTTGAAAATGGGATAGTATGAGGATGACTAGCAATATCCATAGTACCTTTAATGGTGATACACAGACAATCTTAAAGTAATTGAGGATACAAGATATGTAGTGGTATAAGTAATGTAGTTGAATGGATTAATGGTCCACGATCACAATAACATGGTGTTCTTCATGATGTGTATCCAAAGTCAATAAGGCAAGATCATCACCAATAAATATTAATTCCATAAAAGCTATAGTTCTGAGTGGAACCCTAGATTAGTTACTTGAGAGGACAGATAATATTTGCCAATGTGTTAGGGTAATTGCCAATACATAACATAATGATGCATGGTTCTTCCCACCTATGATATTATCAGGACATCGAGATTCAAACCACATTGGGAGGTTGTTTTATGATTAGTCAACATATCATAGATATGAAGATAAAAAAGTGGAAAGTACATGAGTACAACAAATCTTACAAACTTATTTGGATCCTTTATGTGATAATATGAAATGGTATACCGTGCATGGAAGTTTTGAGAATAAGAGTGAAGGTTTGAGAAATTATTCATGTTCATGGAAAGGATATATTGAAACTTAGTTCTTAGCAACAATCTTAATAGATAAAATGACCTTTAGGTATGAACTAAGCATATCATATGTATATTAGTTTTTTATGATGCATGCTTCATATTATATGAGGAAATAATAATGCATGTTTGGTGTGGTATCACGAGTAATGTTAGGGTTATTAATGGAGAGTGATGATTTTTCATGATTTAAAATGATGATCTTTAAGCATGAAAGATGTCTACCTCCTACAAAGAAAACTATTCAGGAGTAGGCGGATACTGGGCGCTAATAGGTACCTACAAGTCATGTTGGACAACCTAAGGAATATGTGATTCCTCTGCAAGATAACCCTAAAGATGATGAAGAGGACTGGAAGATAGTTAAAAGTAGGAATTAAAAGAAGAAGGGGCATCGGCTTCAACAAGCTATCTCCATGGAGAAGAGCAATGCCCTGCCTCCCAAGCCAGTGCCTACTAATGGTAGTAGAAATTTCAAGAGCAAAAATGTTATGACCTTGGTAGATGATGAGGTCAGGTAGGGAACACAGAATGAAATACTCCCCGACCTACCCTTCTAGTTTGTGGTGATGGAGGAACCTATAATTTTGAGTCACAACCAGTAGCCCTTTCAATAGAGCAACAAAAGAGGCAGTGGCAGTGTCATCCTCTAAAATAGGAGGATCATATACCAGACTATCAACCCAAGGAGGGAGAGGAAGAAAGGTAAATTGGTTCAGTTGGTTGGAAATTTGAACCAGGAATAGGAGGCAAAATGGGCTCTGGACTTTGATGATGAGATAGTGGTGGTCACTGATGATGAGATGTCTAGTGAGGACACATCTATCAGTCTCTGTGCAACCATCGACTGATGTGTACAACCAACCCTCTTCTCATTTTTTTATGATCAAGTTCCACTATTGAAATATTCAAGGATCTTGTTTCAAAAAGAAAATTTGACTTATGAAAGACTGCGTGTCATTACAAACTTCAAATGATTGCCATTTTTGAACATTGTGTTAGTTATTCCAAGGCAGCAGACATCATTAAGCAAATTGCCTTCCCTTCCTCTCATTGCGTTGAGGCTCTTGGCTTCTCCAGTGGCATCTAGGTACTTTGGGATGATGCCCAATGCACAATTGATAATATCTAGAATCATATTCAATTCATTCATTGCCAAATAAACGATACTTGGCACCTCACCGTAGTATATGGAAGTCTCAACCCCTATAAAAGGGACCTTCTGTGGAAGCATTTGTACAAGATATCTTCTAGTTTCCAAGGTGCCTGGACAGTAGTTAAGGACTTCATCACTATGTTAGACATAACATAATAGAATAATGGTTGTCATTTTGATCATTTTTCAAGTAAAAAATTCAATTCTCTTCTTCTACATACTAGCCTTGTAGACATGAAGGTTAATGGTTCTTTCTTCTCCTTCAAGCATCTTCAGCTTCTGGATAAATTGGATAGAGTCATCACAAATACTCAATGGCTTTCTAATGTTATTGGAACCTCAATTGTGGTCCTTCCTCACCTTTACGGTGACCATAATCCTATCCTAATTCACAACTACTAGGAGCGACATATTGGTCACCATCCACTCCGGACCAAGGCAAGTTGGGTTTTCTCGCCATCCTTTAAAGACATGCTCCTTCAAGGTTTGGACTAAAGCAAATCGTTCCTGGATGCCTTGCCCTCTTTCCGCAATGTTGTGACTAAATGGGACATGAAACATACAAACAAAAATGGACAACTAGAAAGAAGTATCATGCATCACCTAAACTCATGCCATGCACATTCCAACTCTATGAATAATCTCAATCTTGAGCCAACCTCTATCTGCCTTCAAGAACAATATAGAAACATTCTTCTCCAGGAAGTGGCAGATTGGCAACATCGTGCCAATATTAACTGGCTCAGCAGGGGCAATGAGATTACAAAGTTCTTCAACACATACATTAAGGCTAGGCTTCATTTTAACATAATCTACCATCTTAAGGATGAATCTGGTGAATTGATGGATTCTCTAGAGCCCCTCAAAATGATGGTGTGCACCTTCTTCTAGGATTTGATGACTGCCCCAGCTAATAGGCTCACTGAACGTGTCGTTGGGGCTCAATTTGCTCGCACTTTCCATCAATTCAATGCAACCGTCTGTCTTAGCATCAAGCAAACACCAACACTACAAGAAATCAAGTGCATCATGTTCATGATGGCACCTGCAAAAGCACCAGGTGCTGATGCAGTCTATAACTCTTTTATTCAAAAAAATTGGGGAAGAGTTGGTTTTTTGGACGTTCACATTATGTGGGAAGCTTCGTCACATGAATGGTTGATGGTCTTCTATCTAATTCATATATGGTCTTGATTCTGAAGACCAATAAACCTCAATGTTGTAGTTATCTCTGACCCATATCCATGAACAAATCCTGCTTCAAGCTCATCTTTAAATTATTGTTGAACAACTTAAATCATTCTTTAATGATTGGGTGTTTGGAACTCAATCAAACTTCATTCATGGAAGGAAGATTACTAATAATACAATCCTTGTTCAAGAGGTTATTCATACTATATGCTAAAAAAATTCGGGGAAAACTATGGTCTACATCAAATTGGACTTTGCCGAAGCCTTCAAGCGCATGTGCTGGTCATTCATCTTAGACACGCTGAACAGAATGAGTCTTCTAGTGGAAATAATCAGTTTGATAATGCAAATAATAACAATTGGCCACACATCCATTATTTGGGAAGGATGTCCTATGGAATCCTTCAAGGCTACTCACGGTGTTCGCCAAGGCAATCTCATTAACCCTTACATCTTTGTCCTATGCATGGAGAGACTTAGCCAAGACATCACTAACTCAGTCTCATCCGGGGAATGGCATCCCATCCAATTATCTCACTTTGGACCCTCACTATCTCATATGTTATTTGTTGATGACATACTCCTCATGGAAGAGGCATCAAACAAGTCTCAAGAAATCAACAAGATCATCAATACCTTTTCCCATGCATCAGGACAGACAATCTCCAAAGCAAAATCCTACTGCTTCTTCTTGCCTAACACTTCGAGGGAAGTGATCTCTTCTTTTTCTAGACAATTGGGCATTCAATGTATGACTGTTCTGGGCCGATACCTGGGGGTTACAATTCTACATCATTAAGGTTACAAGTCTACACATGCTTCCATTATCTAAACCATCCATGAGTGCATGACTAGCTGGTCTGCTCACCAATTGTCTCTTGCCGTCTGGATAATGCTGGAAAAGCTGACCCTTATGGCCATACCAAGATACACCATGCAGACTGGGCATTTATCACCCACACTCTATGATGATATAAATAAACATGTGAAAAATTTATCTGGTATGGGAGTAGATCTCACAAATATCTCTCACGAGTCTCATGGAAAGTTGTTACCTTGCCCAAGGCATCTGGAGGGCTGAAAATCAAAGATGCACACACCCAAAACACTACTCTAATGCTCCAGAATACATGGCAGTTCTTGATTAAACTGAACGCCCTTTGGGCCCGTGTCATGCATGATAAATACATGCAACAATTTACTCCTATCAATGAACCCAACTCTTCAGTCCGGTCCTTCATCATGATGAATATCAAAGTCATAAAGGATGCTTCGTCGATCATCATCAATTTGGGTACCTTCTCTAAAGTATGTACGACCAAGTGGTTACAAGGATCATCCATCAAGGATCTGGAACCAAACTTTACTCCACCATTTGATCTATCTAAATTACATGTAGCATCAATGGTTATGGAAGACAGAGGTTGGGACTGGTCTTTCATACACTGTCATATACCACAATCCATCTGGCAGTGTATTCTATACATTTAGCCACCAAACCCCCATGTTGGTATGGATACTTGGTAGTATTCATGCACTTCCTCAGGTGATCTCCCTGCTAGGCCCACTTATTAATGGCAATGGAAGGACTCATACACGACCACAGTTGGGAATGGGGCACTATTTGGAAGATGTGCATTCTGTCTAGGCTAAGGACTTTCATGTGGCTCCTACAACAAAATGCCCCCTTAAAAACGTTGAGAAAGCTTGACGAAACATCCCAATGGATGGTACCTGCCCTGTGTATTCACATGCTTGTGATACTCTTTTGCACCGTCAATGAGATTTCCCTTTTATCAAGCAGATCTGGGTAGGAATTTCCACAAATCCCCCTTTCTTTCTCCTCTACAAAGAGTCATGAATTATCGAGCTCATTTCCTCTAAATGCAAAGATATGATTTATTTAATCCCTATTGTGGATAGTGGGGTCATCTGGCTACATAGAAATGAATTAATTCATATTGGAAGGAGCCAAACTGCAATATAGTGCCTCTCCATCATCAGAGAAAGAGCAAGTACCATCTTGAACCTACCACATCAAGAGGTGTCACACCCTACTATGACTTCAACTACAGAAAGACCCCCAAGTGACCATCTCGTATTCATGTTTGTGGATGCCTCATATAGACACCAATCCTCAACTGCAGCTGTCAGGGTTCATGTGGTAGATAACCATGTCAAGTTTCTTATGGGCTATGGTTCAACCAATCATGCCAAATCGACATTTGAAGAAGAAATCGAGGGCATCATCGGTGCTTTGGAACTATGCAAAACTACAGGATGGCAAGCCCATGCTATAATGTCAGACACAAATTCACCAATACAAGTTGGTATCGAGGTTACTCCCTCAACAACTAAATTTGCTTCATACATTAGGCGTTTCAACATGCTTTCTGATGATGTTGGCCGGACACATATATTCTTCATTTCAAGGCCACACAATTGTGTGGCAGATAGTATCACTAATTTCTCTGCTAATGCAAACTCTCCTTTTACCTTTTCATTCAATAAGCCACCATGGCTAATCAAGGATGTCAATGTATATTTTTTTGAACTTTGGCATGCAGTAGAGAGCAAGATGGATGATATATAATCACTACTTTTCACTAAAGAAATGATAATATTGGCAACATGGGTGGATCATAATGGTTTTGCTTGACATTAGAACTTATTTCTACATGATTTATAGGTGACATTACATGATCAACAAAGTCGTCTAATGAGAAAAAGGGTAAAATTTGGACATGTTGATTCCTTAGTACTCTTGAATGAAAAATAAATAAATAATAATAATAATAATAATAATAAGAAGAAGAAGAAGAAGAAGAAGAATAAAAAGAACAAGAACAAGAACAAGAACAAGAACAAGAACAAGAAGAACAAGAAAAATCTAGTTTGATGTGGTTTTATGTAATAAGTACCATGAGCTTTTCAACCCCTAAAGTTTCAAGGATGAAACTTTTATAAGGAGGGGAGGATTATCACATCCTCATTTGCCTTATGTATGGAACTCATTTGTTACATTATTTCACCCTTTATGAGATTAGAATGTTGAATGTGCGATTTATACCTTGCTAGGTAATAATAAGAGATGAAATGAATTTTATTGTAAAGGGTATGATGATAAAATCTTCATTGTCAATTTTGGCAAGATAATGATATTTTTATGATTTATTAGGAATTATGGAAGTTTAGAACTAAATAACTTCTTTAGGGATTTTGATTGAGCTTTATTGAAATGTAAAGCCATAATAATGATCTACATGATAAAGGGAATGTATGGTTAAATTTAAGAGATTTTTGACTTTGTTTGACCTCTCAAATGATTATTAGAATTTTTATATAGTTAAGGCTCATATAACCCTGGTATGTGATGTATTAAGCATGATTTCATATATTTTAGGCTTAATTTGATAGCATATAGACATAATTTGTGCATTTACTATTTCTCTCCTAGAGTCCAGTTTCATTTGGAATGTCGCATGTTGTCGTGGTTTGTTTTTCTTTGTGTGAGACCATATCAAATATGATGATCAAAGGGTAGATCCCTTATCACCTACCTCCTGTATTGAGCATGACTCTAAAGGAATAGAACCCCACAATCTAGTAGATTCAAAACACTAATTTTCTCATGATTCTACCAACCTCTATGAAAACAAAGAGTCATTTTGGAATCAAGATATGATTCTACACTATATTGATAAGGGTTATGAACCCTAACTGGCTCTACTAGTAAAACACCCAAAACGACTGTCCCTACCCTTTGATAGTATGAGTACCATATGACAAAGTAGGAGTTGGCGTTGATGCCCAAAGGCTAAAAAGTTGTGTGACACTTTGAAGATGCGTCCACATATTCAAATTGATGTCGGGATCAATTGTAGCACCACAAAGGGGTTGAGCTCCTTCTCTGATGAAAATTGTGGGGTTGTGTTTCTGTTGATCCTTTACTTTCTTGAATCCATCTACCGGGCTCTATTTTAGCCATGTTAATGGGATTATGTCAGGGTTTTGTCCCTACCCTCTCAACATTGTAGGTTTGGGTATGGTCGTCAGAGCGATCAAAGTTGACATGTTGTGTTTGCATAATGGTCGACGTTGGGTCTTGTGATTTCTTGTCTCGCGTCCCCACTATTGTGGTGGAAGTGGCTTTGGGTGGTAGGGCAAGAGATGCATCCATCCATGGTAGCCTTTTGAGGATGGAGTTGTAGGGATCTAGTAGAAACTAGAAATGGTTTCCCAAATTGAGAATCTAAGTAATCCTCTTGGAAGAATGATTTTGGTGAAATATGGTCTGAAGAGCAATGGTGGGTCAGATGTCCTAGCTTCAAGGGAGAAGCTTGAGCCATGGTCAAGAAGGAATAAGGCAGGTGTTGGAATAACCTTCCTACCCATGTTCCTCAAAGAATGTGTCATGTCGTGACTATGGTTATTTTGGGAAGTTGTGAGTCTATTTTTGTTTCCAACCACGGCATGATTTAAATGAGGTTTTCTCTATTTTTCCCCTGTCACACTTAATGTCCAGGATAATTCTGAAGGGCTTTCTTGTCTTTCTATTTTATTTCATTCGGACCCCTGATTATGCTAATTTTATTTATCTTTATCGTGATTGATTGATTTTAGAAATTGGATATTCTTTCTCTGGTATTTCCAATGAAGTCGAGTAATATATGATTTTAGATCAGTTTTTTGATACTAAACCATTGGGATAGGTTAGGATTCATGATTTTGACTATGATTTCTTGAGTTTCAAGACATAACCTAATTAGGGTTTATGAGATAATAATTAGGATTCTAGGTTATAATTTCTAGAAGACTAAAGTTTTAAGATCAGGAATCTAGGAGTGAGTGTTCCTACTGGACTAGGTAAGTGGTCCATACCTTAGGTTTCAATACTTTACATCATTTAGTTTTGCTCTCTTAATAATGTTTAAAGATCATGTTATATATGTTATCATGTGAGCACCTGAATGTCTTGAGGGGTATTAATCATATCACATCTTATTAACATTTACTTAATTAAAATTCATATTAAGATCAAATCAGTTATAAGAATATACCTATTCATTTTCAGATCAATAATGTGATTATGGGTGAATATCCTAAGATAAGATCAGATTAAGAACAAATTATTAGGACCTACTCATGAATGTTTTTATGGAAGGTGGGTGCCTCATGAGCCCTCTTCATTTTATTGGTTTCAAGCCCAATCTTGTTCAATTTCAATGTGTTCATAAGACTATTCACTTTCACTATGTTTGGTATGTTTATGTTTAGTTGGTTCAATCCCAATCCTATTCAGTTTTAGTGTTTTTAGAAGACTATTCACTTTTAGTTTTTTCGATATGTTTATCTTTATTAGGTTCAAGCCCAATCTTGTTCACTTTCAATGTGTTCAGAAGCATGTTCACTCTCTATGTGTTCAATTATGTTATGTTTATGGGGTTCAAGCCCAATGATGTTCACTTTTAGTGGGTTCAAAAGCCTTCACTCGTCATGTGTGCTTTGAGATTAGATCAGGTAAGGTTCATTGAGTAGGTTCCCTAATAAGAATGTTTTATCAAAGTAAGAATGCATCCTAAAGCCATAAGTAATATTTATGCAAGTTTGTATCAATATTTAAGCTTTGCGTTAAGTTATGTTCATATATTTACTAAAACCCAACCACTTACGACTGGTTTGTCGAATGTAGGGTTGGGAACACAATGCCTATAGGAAAGGAGCAAGCTAGATGGTAAATCGATCTGATGTGCAAGGATTAGATCAAGGATTTAAATACGAATTCAAGACCAGTCAGGGTGCCATCTATGAGATCCAAAGAGGTTTAACTAGTTTATTAATTATATTTTGTATTATGTTCTTGTTGTAAATTAAATGAAAATAATATGTATGAGAACCAATGTATCTATATAATGCATAAAGCTATTTTTATTATTGCAAATAATTACATATGGTATTTGTGATGTTCCCCGAATGTGATCTTTATGATCCATGGTTCTGTTATGTTGTTTAATGGATTATACGTGGGGTAATGCTATATTCTAGGAAGTTAACATTCTAGCATAAAATCTTCCTACTATATATATATATAAATATATATATATAAATATATATCTATATATAAATATATATATATAAATATATATATAAATATATATATATATATATAAATATATATATAAATATATATAGATACATATACATAGAGTCAGGCTAGAATACACTCGAGTGTATCCGGAGCGGAATAAACTCAAGTAATTTTTCATGATGCAATATTTTTTTTGAAAATCTAATTTGTTGATCTTCTTAAACATCTCGTGAACAACCCATACGCAAAATTTGAGCACATTTGGATATGTATAGCTCATGTTATGAAGACCGTAAAAATTATACATTTTAAATTAGTTTCACGCGTCGATTTTGTTGCCCTTGGATGAGTGACTTACACTCGTCCAAATGAACTCAAAATTTGTATGTAGCCTAGTTATAGTATGACGATGAAGATCAATGGTTTACATTTTGCAAAATATAGTCTTGATATGCAAACACACTTGAGTGTATTTGTGCGATCCGTACACTCGAGTGTATTCTAGCCTGACTCCATATATATATACATATATATATACATATATATATACATATATATATATATATATATATATATATATATATATATATATATATATATATATATATATATATATATATGTACGGAAGCATAGATCAGAATTTCGTAAACTCAAGTCAACATCCCATTCAAAATCAAATATTTTTGGTTTCCTCATACATCATTCTAGTCAAAATACTTTATTGTTAGTCAATCGACATATCAGATGTGCATAGAAAATGTCTTTGTCAAATGACTGTACTTTAGTTGATTATTTAGATAGGTGAATCGATAGTTTGGCAGTTCAAACAATCAATTATAGGTTCTAAGATCTTTCCTATTTAGTGATATGTGGACTGATTGACTTTTAGTTGATTATTTTTGTCAGGATCTCTCTCTTGATCATCATATATGCCAACAATTAGAGAGAAACTTTAAACTTAAACCCATATTATGAAGCAAACCAACTAATTATCAAAAGACAAGATCAAAGAGAATATGACAAATGCATGTAAAATTTCCTTTCTGCATAAAATATCATAAACAAATTTCACTTCAAGGACAATTCCAACAAATCTAGAACCAAATTGTTCTGCTTATATGCAATTCGATTACATCTATTATATTTATAGGAAAGAACAAACTTGGTATACTACACATCGTGTGATTGGAAGAGTACATGGACTTTTTCATCTATAGTATTATATTTAAATATTCTCTGTCATGACCTCTCCTCCATGTAGAATTATACCTAAAACATTTGAAACAACCTCATGAGACTCCTATAAGTCCTCAGTGAGTAGATACCTCCCACTCAAGCAAAGTACATGCATCAACATCAGATTAGGTATATTGGATTTGTAAGAAACTTCTAGATACTACTAAGTCTAAAAAATAATTATGGAATTTAGTACAACCATTTCATAAATATAGTCTAATCAATCTAAATAAGGTATTCACTCATGCCATTAAAAATTTTCAACATATTTAGGAGCATGTCTATGAATAGGCAGTAGATGTTCATTACTTTAGAATTACAATCCAAGTGTAGGAATAACAAGTCAAGATGTTAATAATTGCAACCAACACATAAAATTATCATAATCTTTTTGACACCCCACTAGCTAGATAAGGAACACATCCTATAGTCCTGAAGCTAAAGTGCACATTAAATATGTTTACTAAGCAAGACTATTCAAATGATAAGTAAATCCAAATCATATAATGAGTGTATATTAAATCTTTCCATCATCAATTTTTCAACATTTAAGATTAATTTTGACACTCCAGAAATAACTATATAGAAAAATATTATATTTATAAAGGAATGATTAATTTGTACAACAAGAAACGTATTGAACAAAAAGTTTATCAGCTACTAGTAAGAGGCATGAAACAAACACTCAACTCATATTATACATGTATTGTCATCTTTCATTCATTTTCTCTAAAGCTATTTGTCTTGTAATTCACAAAGAGGAAGTCACCGAGCCTGATTCTCTTATCAATAAATCATCATCACTATGTTATGGTTTATTCGACCACACTTAGATATCAACAACAAACTCGAGTCTATTGCAGGGTTTCCTAAAGAGGTACACATCCTTATCTCGGGTACACCAGATAGGAACAAACATAATAGAATATCAAATATCATTATGTTTATCATTTTTATAGTTTTCATTTCATTATAGATTAGGAACTAAACAAAAAAATCAATGACAAACAATCCAAACAAGCAATATTTAATTTCCCAACGTCTTCTGAATTGATTACCCATTTTCTCAAATGTTGTCAGGGATTTTGTTTATTTTAGTCAGAAAAAATTGGTATTTCAACATGATTACAAAGATTAAGAGAGAGATAAATATTTACTTTAGGTGCCAAACTCCTTAAATACATCCCAAATAATATGAATTTCTATATATCCAACCAACTCACAAGGATTAAAATCATATTATTGTAACTTTCAATCCAAAAACCAAAGAAAAGGAGAATAGAAGAAAAAGAAAAATTAAATAGGTGATTAGGTAACCTTTTTTTAACAAAATCCAATGAGGGAAGAATTCTAGAAATAGGAGAGAAGATAAACCATTAAAACCTATCTAGGTTTGATGAATATATATGCATTTGTAAGCTTTCGGAAGTTGAGATCCTAAATTAGCATTTATGATGGTTTCCTCTTAAAAATCATAGTTCTCCCTCTCTTTTCATATCTCATATGGGAATGTCAGATTATAGGATCTACTAAGGTGTTAGGTTATTGATATATATCAATTTATGTGCATGTCATAATAACAAACAAGTCCAAAATCCATTTTGAATCTTTATATTTATTTATTTATTTAGAATGGTTCATCGATTATATAATGTCTAAATTTGAGTTTTGAAGACACATTTAAAATTGCACCTCATTTGGATGTAGAAATATATAGATAGAAATTAGTTTCTAGATGGTTATGTTTAAGCCTAGATGCATGATCGACGGAGTTTGTTCCTAGGAAAATGACCGACCAAATTGTCCATCACAAGTCCAAAAATATAAATATATTACAATAAAACTTTTATATGAGTTATACAAACTATATACATATTTTAATGCAGTCAAAGCTATAGTTAAAATACTAAAAATAATTACGATTTCCAATATATTTATTATATTTTTGTATTCATAATTATTAAAATCCGAATGTTTGCTTACTAGGATTTTCACATATGAAATCCTATTATTAAAAATAACATCATTTTTAAAGTTTTTAATTAGGTATAAAATATAATAATTAGACTACAGTAAACAATTAAGATTAAACTACGATTAATCCTTAAAAGTATGTAATCATCTAGGTAAACCCTAATTTGACGGCTAATTTGAAATTGGGTCATTATAGTCTGAATTATCCATAGATTGATAATTAACTGATCAATGAATTTAAATCATTTGTTAATTTCTCAATTTATGCTAGATTGACTAATTATACAGTAGATTGGTGTAGTTAATAATCATCCAATGTCATTTCTTATAATACAACCCAAATTATTATTAACCATTTGAAATATGATTTAGATGCTAATATCCTTCTCCCTTGAGCATCCTATGTGTGTGACACTAGATATTCCTCATTACATTGGTAGGGATGTCAATTTGACTTCAAAAGCAATATGCGGTATCTAGTAGCATACTATTTCCCACCCAAGTAATTAGAATAAGCTGGAGAAAAACATTAACCTTAGTGTGACTAGGATTACCACAACCATATAATACCTTTTTCATAGATATCCATATTGAATGTGAGGTATGGAATCATTCTCCCCTTTAGTATTCAATATATTTTTACTACTATGCATATACTATTAAGATATATTGTACTCAGTATCATATATTAACCCACATGAGGAAAGCCGTCCATTTCATAATATCTCTTCAACTGGTTAGAATATCACTCTAATAAGAGGGGAAACTTGTATCTACATCACTCACAATAGTCCATATGTGTTATAGTGCATCTAATCACTATTTGTATTGTAACTATTATTCAAGAATATGTTGAATATTGTTAAAGTACATTGAACAACATGTGATCATTGTATTAATTTCATACAATGAGTCACAATCAACACTATCACATAGAGATATGATTCTCACTACAATCACATGACTTCCATGTATCACTTCCCTCATATCCTTATATTACTTCCCTAGTCACTACCCATTAGTTCCATCCCCATTACACATAAATTCCCTCCTCTCACATCATTACTTCCATCCTCTCCATCTATTACTTCCTCTTTTCCTCGATTACTTACCTCCTCTTCCCTCATTATTTGCCTCCTCAGTTTCCTAATTTCACTAGTAAATTCCTCCTTACTTCCCTCATCCCTGGCATTACTTCCCTCCTCACTTCCAATCTCAATCTCCAAACTTCCCTTCTTACTTCCTTTTTGTCTCAATTCTACCCAACTAAAGCATAAATGGTCACTATGTGCCTCATTTTAGCAACTTTTCTACTTGCATTAATAAAGTTGCACCTAGTTTTTGACATTTTTTTGCTTGGTTTAACGAAATGCTAATGTTCCATGAAACAAGATGTAAGAAGAAATTGAGGTTTAATTTAATAAAAACAAGACACTAAGAGTGGAAATTGATGTAAAAAGAGAATAAAAAGAGGTGAAGAGAGTGGAAACTAAAGTACAAAGTGGAGAAAAGAGACTCCTAGGATGTATATTATTTACCTCATTTTGTTACTTTAGGCCTTGTTTTGGCCATATTGCACTTTTTTTAGTCATTTTGTGTCTCATTTTGGTATCTTTGCACCACATTTAGTGATGATTGAATGCTCCCACAAATAGGTTAAAATAGGAAATGAGTAAATGGACAAAAAAGCACTCAAAGTGGAAAATGAAACACAAATAGACGATAAAGAGATGTCTAACATCATTTTTTCCACATAGTTGTTTTTTATGATAAATTTTCACCAATTACCACTCTCCTCGCTGTAGTTACTTTCTCTAATTATTTCACTTGCCTTTCCCCATGATCTTACTTTTGACTACATTACTACCTACCTTACTTCTCTCCTTTTTCCCAAATACTTCTCTCCTCATTTTTCTCACTCCCTATATTACTTCCCTTCTATTTCACTTCTCTTTTGTCATTGTGTTCTTCCTTAATTATTTTCTCTCTCCCCATTAATTCCTTTCTCTTTCTTTATTACTTATATTCTCACTCCACTCATATCCCTCAACATTTCTCTTATCACAAGTTCCCTCCTCTCTCCTCTTTAGTTCCCTCCTCTCTCTCTTCATTATGTCCCCTTTTTTCATTTTGTCTCCTAGAATTGAGTCCTAAACTATCTCTCACCTCTCCTTCTCATTCTCTCATTTTTTTCTCTATAAATTGTGCCCCTTAATTAAGTTAGTTACAAAAAACCTCATACTAAAAAAATACCTCATCCCCACATGAAACTCTTCAACCTCTGAACCCCTCCCCCGAATTGTGTGTTAACTAGGCACGTAGCATTGGGCGTATGTGAGGAAATTATTTTCAATTAATTACCTACTAATGGAATCAAGTTCGTTGAAGCATGCCAACTTTGTCACTAATCACGGGGAAAAATAGTTAGTTTGAAAGATTTCTTTGTTTCTCCCTTTGTTTCTTTCACATTTTATAATCCACACTAATTAAATTGTTTCTCCCTTTCTCTCTAGAAAAATTGTTAGTTTAAAGGATTTCTTTGTTTGGCGGAATCCCAAAGGATATCTATTTATCGTGCCTTCCTCTTACATAAAAATTAGAAAATGCATTACAAAAATCCAAATTTTGCAATAAACTAAATCCGGCAGTACTACTACCATTACATAGTTCACTAGAAAAGAGGTTTCGAACCTCTTGGGGTTGGCTTATATAAATATAAGACCCCTATTTGTTTTTTAAGAGATCTTCTATAGTGCAATCTTCCATTTTATTTGTAACTTGACCTCATAAATCACATACCAATCACCTCTTATTAACCTCAAGATATCAACCACTTAATTCACATACTTAGGGTTTAGGAGTTATCTTCAGAAATCATTCTAATCATGAGTTGTCCATCAGTGGATACCAGAATCCTTTGATTCCCACTTTCACCTGCAATTTCTATAGAAAGTTTGATCTCCCAAAGCTCAACCTCTAGAACATATCCAATCCTTCCAATCTCGCTCACTCATCCAATCCAACAACCCTCAACGTCCTGACCCACAATGGCTATAGCAGCCCATGTACCTTTAGCAACCACATATATATTCAATTTGATGCAATTCTCCAGTGGTTTGCTCCATGTGTTAGGTACCTTCAACATTACAGTTTGAGATAACCCCTTCCAATTGTCCTCTACCATATTCCTTTCCTTGAGAATGAAGTTCGCTTGTTGCTCTATCGGGGATTTTTCCTTTTCAAACACCCATCTGCCTGAGTTTGTAAATATACCAGAAAGCTATTAAGAAGGTCTAGACATGGCTATCTTCCCCTTTCAGATTCCATCGAATCCATGTTCATAGATGTTTCTCGCCTTTGAATTTTGTCATGTCAACATCTTTGAGGACTCGCGGCCACATATTTTTCATTTCCACACAGTCTCTCAGTGCATGCAAAATAGTCTCTTGATGGCAATTCCACCTGCAACATTGACTTTTAGCTGCCATCTTTCTCCTTGTTGGTGATTTATTGGTGAGGATGGCATTGTGGCTTACTAGCCATGTAAACATCCAAACTCTGGCGGGTATAACTCTCTATATCCTCAGTCATTTCCCATCACATTTAACCTCTTTGGTATCCCTAATAGTCACATAATCTGACTTGGTAGAAAACCTACCATTCATAGTCATCTTCCAAGTACATATATCAGGTGGGGGATTTCTAGAGGGTGGTTTAATTATTAGGATGTGCTCAACCTCATATCTTGGAAGCCAATCACTGAGGAATTCATTATCCTGATCCTTTTCCATTGCCAAGTAGCTCACCTTCATACCTAGAAGTTAGGGGGCATGGGTTGTAAAAAACCTAGACTTTTCTCTTACCTCATGTATGAGACATGCAATTCATGTTTGCAGTAATATATCACTCTATACCTAAATTTTATGATTTGATATGTCTTGATACTTTTTGGTCTTTTCTTGAGTTTACATGTCAAGTAGTGACACTCAAATTCATGTGAAACCAAGTTTGGAACTGTTGGGTTTTAGGGGAGACAGAGAAGGCAGCGGAAATAAAAATTTTCTTCTCCCAAACCCAGAATAATGGAATCATGTCAACGTCTATACAATAGGAAGGATGGTTTGTAGAGGCATACCTTGTCTCGAGGCTTGCTCGAAGACGTTACCTCGTGGCTTGCACGGTCTTCACCTTCGGTCTTGGATGGTGTCTGTGCAGCTCCTGGTCTCACTGGAACTGTCGAGATTGACAGCTGTCCTCCGAGCGGTAGAAGTCTCCCGTCTCTGAATTAGTCCACACGGACCACCTGGAACTTCGATCTCCTTGTCCCATAAGGAATCGGAAGGAGTCGCACCCTCCTGTTAGTGTACTAGTCACCGACACACTCTCCTGTAACCAGTCGCTTTCTTCAGTTGTCTTTCCCTTATTGTGCTTCCCTTATCGGGTAGCACTTGCTCGGGCTCTCTCAGTTACCAAAACCAGAGAGAACGACAACTTTGCTGAGCAACTGGTATTCTGAGTTGTTATTTGAGAAGCCCCACTACCCCTATATATAGGAGGGTCATGGGATAGGGTACTCTATCCCCGACAATGTGGGATTAATGCAGTAGTAGAAGGGTTCGAGATTTTCCACAAAAAAACCAACTGAGCCACCTGAACCGATCGTTTTATACATGAAACGGACGGTTGGGGAGTTAAACCGATCGATTCACACCTCAACTGATCGGTTGGGGCACCTGAGCTAATCAGTTCACTTCTAAGCTGATCGGTTTGTGGTCCTGGTCGAACTCAAATTGACTTTCATATTTGTTTCCGATTAATCAAATATTAATCCTTGTCCAAATTGAATTTGTACAAGTGAAACAAATTTTATTTTCAAAATAGTCTTCTAAATTTCCAAACGATCTCGGTTGGTCACATGAATCGATCGGTTCAACAATTGAGCCGATCGTCTCATGACACATGACCCGATCGTCTCACCAGTTGAGCCGATCGGTTCACCAACCTGAGCCGATCAGTTCATCCCATGAGTCGATCGATTGGGGCAGTAGACTATGCAAAACCTGTCAATTGCAGTTTCAATCAATCTGATACTCTATTCAATCAGTCCAATACCTTGAACACTATGATATTGAGCTATCAATTGATTGAGTGTTTAATTGAACTACTAAACTCCTTTAGTAGTCATTCTCAACATCGTTTGTGGATAAACTCCTCTTTTAGGTTAAATCCTATGTGTGTGACCCTACAGGTCCATTTCACATTGGCAGTGAAAGTCCATAACACTTATGACTTCACAAGCAAAGAGCGCTGCCTAGTCGCACATCAGTGCTACCCAAGTGAAATAGAAAGTTGGATAACAACTTTCAATCCTAAAATCTATGAATAGTGTTACATTGAATGTATCATTCCTTTGTCTCTGATATCCAGAATGAACTCAAGGCATGGAACAATCATCCTGTCAATATTCATTCACGTTCTTGATCTCAGAATAGATTGGAGGAGATATGTATGACAATAATATCACATATTGATTCACACATGCATGCACATGCCTATCTCAATCCTACTCATCAAGTGGCCATGGATATCAAACTCCGTTTCAGGACTGCATTTGATGATGTCAAAGTGTACCCAACGACATGTGTTGAGTGTAGTGATTTTAGGTCAAAGAATCACACTCACCACCATCACTGTGAGAACTGACTGTGACTACCATGTCATGGTTCCATGTGTCAAACTCACGGTGGGTCTATCCGGTAAACTTGTTCTCTAACAAGTACCTACGTGTTTGGTTTGATATCTCCATATCATGACTAATGAGATTCTGTCATCAACCAACACCACAATCTAGTCTTGTGTGTCATTTCTGTCTATCTATCTTCCACAATGACATCCGACTAGGGACATAATAAGAATGTACAAACTCTTAGCATCTGTATGATCTCATCGTTCGGGTCCTCAACCTAAAAGAATACGTCATTGAGTACTGCCATTCTCTAGACATTCAATATGTTCTATCATTATCTCATATGACTGAACCAGAAAGAATTGGAAGCTTGCCTTTGATCTTTATCAAATCAATCTTAATGTATCCCACCAATCATCTAATGCACCAAGTTTCACATCTAATGCACCAAGTTTCACTAAATTCTATGGTTGGATGAGAAAGATATGACCATTGTAAGTCTAGAACTTTTAACTTTAATTTCAACAAATTTTGTGCCTCTTTTTCGACTCATGATATGGCCATTCTAGGCCCAAGCGTAGACATGTGCACAAACCACTAGACCCCCACCTTTTTCCTGTCATTAGCAATCTATTTCTTCTTGCCTCACACAATCACAAACATTGTTTTATATGGGCCCTTGGATGCTTCAAACACGGATCACCCCCACGATCCAACGCTCTTCCTTCCTTGCCTTATTGGTTACCTAGTCTTGTTGTATTGTGGTGTGATGGACCTACACCCAGCCATGGCATGCTTTTGAGTCTTCTTCCTCTCATTTGAGGCTTCCCTCATGTTCACCAACCCCTCCCCAATCTTTGCCCCTATTTCTAGCCCAAATGCACTCCTGAATGCTACTTTTTCTCATTCATCTCCTCCTTCTTCTTGGAGGCTACTTGCTTCTCTTCCTCCATTACCCCTTAGCTCCTTTTAATCCACGAAGCTTTCTCTCCCTTCTGTGAAGCACCTGGGTGGCACCATAGTGTCTCATTCGTGACTCTTTACCTCCCTAGATGAGGAGTTCATTTGCCTATTGGTGCGGCACCGCCACGAGCAAAGGCACCCTAGGAGGATGATACCCTCAAGAAGAAGAAGTCCAGTGAATCAAGGATCCAGCGTTGGATGACTACAACCATAGGGGTGCATCTGACCCAGAACATGGCGCACCCAGATGGGCCCCAATCTAGGAAACCCACCACCATGAACCTAAAGTGCCTAGCAGGGGATGAAACCTCCTTAACACTCTTCTGATGACAGTTCAGTCAAAATCCAAGAGCCCATATCTCTTCAATAAGGGGAATTCTTGAGACTTTTACCAAAGATACATTCTTTGTTCAATAAAGATAAGTAATATATTGTTTTTGTTCAAAAGAACGAGACCTATCACCTAAAAATGGTTTGATGATACAATTCCCTTTGTAGATCTCCTATTTCAGATAATGTTGACACCTTTATGCTAAAGTAATGATCTTTATGCTCATTTATGTTTTCCCTTGTGTCATTAATGAACATTTTCTCCTAAACCTTCTAGATTAGTAACTTCATCTTACCTTAGACATGATTGATGATTTTTTTAACCAACTATGTAAGCCTAATATTGTCTTGACTCAAAATGGATCCTTGTTTCCTTTTCATGTAATAACTCGATCTGATATGAAGTTTTGGCCTAAAATTATCACCATGCAACCTTTTAACTTTGGATTCAGTAGAAACTATGTTGTTATTTGCCATGTTAGACAATGATCTTATGCCTAATGGCACAATGAGCTCATAAGTATTAAAAGACCTACCTTTGTGCACTAGTATGCCATAAATGTGATGTTAAGTACTTACATGTTTGGATCATTAAACCTTGTACTAAAGTAGATCTTTAAAGTTTATTTATCCATTTTCACCTCCAAATCACACCCTATAATGATTTATGTCTTGAATTTCCATGTAACATACTCGTGTATCCTATTGACTACATGTGATACCTAATGTAGCCAAACTGCAACATGTCACTTTTGGGATCTAACCTCACTAGATCATAGTCTGAATGTTAGTTATGGTATCATTTTTAACACAAATCAGTACAATTGTCTTACTACCACTCTAGATCCTAATTTAGTATTCATGTTGGTCTATGGCCTGGAAATGTGATCATGTTGCATGGAATTGATCTAATATGAACTGATCATGATCTTGAATTCTAAAAAAATGAAAATGATCCAAATTTATACTTTCCCTATTTCCAACTCAGAGTAATCTTTTTCTAATGTTACCCATTATGTGGATGTATCACCTAGACCTAAGGTGTTGTTATGACTTTTTAACTATGTTGATTAATTGTGTGCATGTTTGGAACTTTAGATCTAAGATTGAAATACTTGGAATTTAGGTCTAAGGGATCCTACACATGAATTATATGATGATTGTCTTATTAAAATGCTATTGATCTATGACCCAAAATTATGTATTTTTATATGTTAGGTCCCCTGGGGCTTGGACCTTGTCTAGAATCTTACTCACGATATACAACTTGTACTCTACTCGCAAGGTATGCTTAATATCTTGACCCTACTATGATATTGTCTTGTTTGTATGTATGCTCATATGAATGCTTGGCAAGATAATTACATGTTTGAGCTATTGTTCCCTATGAGTACTACTTTCATGTTGACTATATTATGTTGATTAACTTGAACATAACATATAAAAATCCATTACATAGCCTTGTGTACCACCTAAATTCTCTGGGTATGGGCGCAAGGAACGAAAGAAACAATGTTAGCTCATTGACTTTGGTCTTGAGGTCCCTCATGTAGAAATAGGGAGCATATATTCCCCTTACGTACCCTTCCTTGAGAAGTGGTCAAAGGCCTATGATGATACATTGGATAAAGAAACCTAAAACATGTTTTGTATAAATGAATGTCATTAAGTGTTTGCATCTTCTTTTTTCTTCTTGTTTCTAGCCAAGCAACTTCTATATTACTATAAAACCGTGGTAACATGTTTTGCATAGCATACACAATGCATTCACATTGATATATTTTGTTGATCAAATTTGTAGTTGCCAATGAAGATTTGTTGCACTCTAGACTGTAAGCTTTGAAATGAATCACCAATGGGTATACTTGAATATAGAAATGGGTACATATCTCTTACCTCCAATTTTAGTGTGTTTTTACATCTTGTTGTTACTACTTTTACGTATATGTTGCCTGTGTGAAATATTTGTACCATTCTACAGACGGATGCCCAAGTCAACTCGCCTTTGGCTATGTAGCCGTTAGGAGTGTGGACTAGGGTAACAGACTGTTCTATGACAAATGGTATTAGATAAAAATACATAGGCCTCTATATATATTTAATGCATAAGACATCATAATGACCCATAGAGGACTAAATTCTTTCCTCAAAGTTTAGAGAGTCTTCTAGCATTTCATCTCTTCTTTAAGGACCACCTAATCCACCCAAGTAGATGATGAAAAGTTAGTCTTCTGATCCCCTCATGTGATTCTTCTCTCATGACTATTAATATCATGATTCCTCAATTATGCATAACTTATGCATGGGGAAAACTAAAATTCATATGAAATGGTGGAAGAAGATTAAGATGATAATGTCATGATCTGACATTAACTTGGAAACTCTATTTTATGTACACTTGAAAGTGAGGTACTCGTGTGTTCAATTTATACAAACTCAATGATACCAAATCGGGCATAAGTTCTTTCAATGTTTGAGATAAATTCTTGATATGGTGAAATAAAGTGGAACTCATGTTTTAAACCTCACTTTGGTGTGGTCCCTATTGATTAACCATATGTTTCCCATTGTTGATTAAACCTCAAACATAGTTAATCAAAATCCTTCCCCCTATTTGATATGTAAAATGATCCTGCCAAATAATGACCATGCATTTAGACCCCTAGATTATGATGTGAAGACTTGTTACAAGAGGAAAATCCCCTATTGACCTCTATTTCTCTCTGTAGGCTCAATTTGAATGATATGATGGACCTAGATCTCAATATTGCACTACTATACTCAATCTATTAAGTTCTCAATTTGACTTCTTGGTTTCCAAAATATACCATTACCTTGATCTTGAAAGGAATGGAATACTATTATGACTTTGTCCGTACAAAATCTCGATATGCGGTTTCTTGATTATGACTTGACCTTCGATCTCACAAACGTAATGATACATGATTTAATATTTGATACCTCCTTATGTAGATATGCTTGATGGATCATGGCCTATGTAGATTAATGTACAAGATTAGGGTGGAAGTTGACTTATGACTCCCTTAATCTAGGTCAAATCTCTAATACAACTTCCTCTAAATTTTTATTTTGTGGATCATATAGAGTCTAAAAAGGAAACCTCTTTTGCATGAATCTAATTTCTTGATCTAAGACTCCAATAGGTGAAATCCACTATAATTTTGATACTTAAGCTTCAATCTTGATTTAATGATGAACTTTAAATATGATGATGTTGACCATAGCTTATGCTTAAATTCTAAGAAAGACTTAAATATAGATCATTCCTCAACCTTGAATATCATAATAATGAATCTAATGTTAATATAATGAAATGTCGCTCAATTGTTTCTTGATTGATGTGTATGGATGAATGATTTACCCCTATGTTTTAAATAGGAATCTAAACCCTAGCTTCAAAAATGTTGACTTTAACCAAACGTAACTCTCAATATTGAATAACAAAATCTTGACTCATGATCGATGATATTGATTCAAATTCTATGATCACCTATTTTGGATATTGGATATCACCTTCGATGTATGACTGATGACTTTTATACCCAAATTTCAAGACTTTGAAATAATGATTTTGTTAACTCGCTTGATTTATGACTTAGGGGTGAGCTCCATGTGGACTAGGGTGGGACCTTCCATTGTTTTTTAGCACAGAATCACGATGTTGAAATATGATGTTGGTCTTGAATTGTTGAAATACAAAATCTTGATAATGGATGTATAACCCAGCTAGTACAGTAAAGAAGCTAGAACCCCAAATATTGGGATTTAAAGTCATGTTGTACTTTTAATTCAAAGAGCTCTATTCACTATACCTAAAATGTTATCTCTCTCAATTCCTGAACTATATGATAATCTCTGAAAAAAAATTATTTATGTAATGATCTCCCCAATTCATGATCAATGTAAGTTTACGTTGACAATGATTCCCAGTCTCTCAAATTTGAAATACCATGATGTTAAAGGATACCAAGTTGATCATGATGTGAATTAGGGAAATCCAATCTAAATTGATGACTTGATTTAATTTTGGAGACAAAATTTCTTTTAAGGTGGGGGGATGTAAAAGACCTAGATTGTTCTCTTTCTTATGTGTAGGACATGTACTTCATGTTTTGACTAATTTCTCATTCTATACCTTAGTTTTATGATTTGATATCTCTTGATGCTTTTTGGCCTTGTCTTCAGTTCATTTATCAAGTAGTGACACATAAATTGATGTTAAACCAAGTTTGCAACCACATTACATGCCACCCTTCTCACCCTTTTTTGGTCCCTTCTATGATTATCTTTCTAGTTTATCTTGTGCTCATGATGTAGAGGGCACTCTTACACATGCAATGCACTACATATAACTCAATTCTAAGGTTGGATGAGGGAGATATGGACATTTAAAATCTAGGACTTTTAAACCTAATTTCAGAAACTTTTGTGCCTATTTTTTGACTCATGGTCCGACCATTCTAGGCCCATGCTTAGGCGTGTGCATAACCCACTTGACCCCCACCCTTTTCCTCTCATTGGCAATCTATTGCTTCTTTCCTCAGTCAACCACGTGTCATGTTTTATCTGGGCCCTTAAATGATTCAAACATGAATCACCCACCCGATCCAATGCTCCTCCTTACTCACCTTTTTGGTTACCTAATCTTGTCGTATTGTGGCTCGGCAGACCTTCTGCTTTCCATGGTTCTCTTTTCGATCTTCTCCCACTCATTTGAGCCTTCCCTCATCTTCACTAACCCCTCCCCATCTTAGTTCCTATTTCTAGCCCATTTGCTCTCCAAAATGCTGATTTTTCTCGATCATCTCTTCCTTTACAGCGTCACTCAGTGGATTCTTGATTCTCATGCTCTGCAGCCCCTCAACTCCTTTTAACCTAGGGAGCTTGATTGCATGGTCGAGAAGCACCTGGGAGGCACCACGATGTTACTTCCTCGATTCTCTACCTCCTGACTAAGGAGTTCATTTGCCTACTAGTGCGGCGCCGCCGTGAGAAAAGGCACCCATGGAGGATGATACCCTCATGAAGAAGAGGACCAGTGAGTTGTGGATCCAACGCTGGACGGCCGCGCTCGTAGGCGATCCACACATCCTTAACAGGTCGCACCTAGCTGGGTTGTAATCTAGGCAACCCACTATCATGAAATTGAAGTGCCCATCAGGGGATGCGGCCGACTGGACACCCTTCTGATGACCATTGAATCGAAATACAAGAACCTAGATCGCCCAAATAATGTGAATTCCTACAATTTTTTTTCAAAAATATGTCCTTTTTCCGGTCATGACAAGTAATATATGGTTTTTTATTAGAACAATGAGACCTATCACCCAAAAAAGGTTTCATGATATGATTTCCTTTGTCGATATCCTATTTCAGCTAAAGTTGACACCTTAATGCTAAAGTTATGATCTTATGTTCTTTTATGTTTTCCCTTGAGTCATTAATGAACCTTTCCTCCTCAACCTTCTACATCAATAAATTTATCTTACCTTAGACATGATTGGTGATTTTTTTTAACCATCTATGTAACCCGAATATTATCTGGAATCAAAATGGCTCCTTGTTGCTCTTTCATGTTGTTACTTGATCTAATATGAAGTTTTGGCCTAAAATTGTCATCATGCAACCTTTTAACTTCGGATTCAGTAGACACCATGTTGTTATTAGCCAAGTTAGACAATGATCTTATGCCTCATATCATGATGTACCTCATACATCTTAAAGGACATACCTTTGTGCACTAGTATGCCATAAATGTGATGGCAAGTGCTTATATGTTTAGATCATTAAACCTTGTTCTAAAGTAGATCATTAATTCTTATATCTCCATGTTCACCTCCAAATAAGACCCTATAATGATTTGTGTCTCGAATTTCAATGTAACATACTCGTGTGTCCTATTGACTACATGTGATACCTAATGTAAGAAAAATGCATCACGACACCTTTGGTCTCTAACCTTGCTAGATCATACTCTGAATGTAAGTTATGCTACATTTTTATCTCAAATCAGTAAAATTCTCTTACTACAGCTCTAGATCATAATTTAGTATACTTGTTGATCTATGGCCTTGAAATGTGATCATGTTGCATGGAATTGACCTAATCATGATCTTGAATGTTGAAAAATGATAATGATCCACATCTTATACTTTCCCTATTTCCAAATAAGAGTTATACTTTTGTAATGTTACACATAATGTGGATGTAACACCTAGACCTAAGGTGTTGGTAGGACTTTTGAACTATGTTGATTAATCGTGTGCGTGTTTGGAACTTTGAAGATAAGATTGAAATACTAGAAACCTAGGTATAAGCGATCATCCACATGAATTATATGATGATTGTCTTACTAAAATGCTACTGATCTAAGACCCATAATTATGACTTTTCATATCTGAGGTCCCCTGGGGCTTGGACCATTATCTAGAATCTTACTCATGATATACAACTTATAGTCTACTCACAAGGTACGCTTAATCTCTTGACCCTACTATGAAATTGGCTTGTTTTTATGTATGTTTGTATGAATGCTTGGCTAGAAAATTACTTGTTTGAGTTATTGTTCCCTAGGAATACAACTTTCATGTTGATTATATTATATTGATAAACCTTGAACATAACATATAGAAATCCATTAAATAATTGTGTGTACTTGCCTAAATTCTCGAGGTAAGGGCACAATGCATGAATTAAACAAGGTTAGATCATTAACTTTGGTCTTGAGGTCCCTCATGTAGAAATAGGGTGCATGAATGCCCCTCACAGACCCTTCCTTGAGAAGTGGTCAAAGGCCTATGATGATAAAATGGATTAAGAAACCGAAAACATGTTTTGTATAAAAGAATGTTGTTAAGTGTTCTCATCCTGTTTCTACTTCTAGTTCATTATGGTGTTTCTAGCCAAGCAACTTTTATATTACTCTTATACTGTTGTTACATGTTTTCGTAGCATACTCAATGCATTCACATTGATATACTTTGTTTATTGATTGTGTAGTTCCCAATGAAGATCTGCTGTACTCAAGACTCTAAGCTCTGAAATGAATCACCAATGGGTATACTTGAATATAGAAATGGGTACATATCTCGTATCCCCAGTTTTAGAGTATTTTATATCTTGTTTTTACGACTTTTACATATTAACTTCCTTTGTGAAATATGTGTGCCATTCTACAGATGGACGCCCAAGTTCACTTGCATTTGTCTATGTAGCCATTAGGAGTTTGGACTAGGGTAACAAACAGTTCCGTGACAAATGGTATTAGAGAAAAACACATAGCCCTCTATATATGTTGAAGGCATAAGACATCTTAAGAACCCAGGGAGGACTAAAATTCTTTCCTCAAAGTTTAGAGAGTATTATAGCATCTCATCCTTCTTCGAGGACCACCTAAGCCACCCAACTAGATGATTATTAGTTAGTATTATCATCCCCTCATGTGATTCTTCTCTCATGACTATTAATCAAATGATTCCTCAATTATGGGTATCTTATGCATGGGGAAAACTAAAATTCGTTTGAAATGGTGGAAGATGATTAAGATGATAATGTCATGATCTGATATTAACTTCAAAATCCTATTTTATGTACACTTCAAAGTGAGGTAATCATGTGTACAATTTATGCTAATGCAATGATACCAAATCGGACATAAATGCTTTCTATGTTTGAGATAAATTCTTGATATAGTGAAATATAGTGTAACTCATGTTTTACACCTCACTTTGGTAAGGTCCCTAATGATTAAACCAATGTTGCCCATTTTTTGTTAAACCTCAAACATGGTTAAGAAAACTCCTTCCCCCTATTTGATATGTACCATGATCATGCCACATAATGACCATGCCTTTAGACCCCTAGTTTATGATGTAAAGAATTGTTATAAGAGGTAAATTCCCCATTGACCATTATTCCTCTTTGTAGGCTCAATTTGATTAATATGATGAACCTAGATCTCAATCTTGTACTACTATTCACAAACTCTTAAGTTTTCAGTTTGACTTCTCAGTCTCCAAAATATACCCTTACCTTGATCTTGAAAGGAAGGGAATACTATTATGACTTTGATCTTACAAAATCTTGATGTGGTTTCTTTATTATGATCTTTACCTTTGATCTCACAAACCTAATGATGCACGATGTAATATTTGATACTCTCCATATGTAGATATGCTTGATGGATCATGACCTATGTTGATTAATGTGATAGATTAGGGTGGCAGTTTACTTATGATTCCCCTAATCTAGGTCACATCTCTATTACGACTGCCTCTACATTTTTATCTTGTGGATAATTTAGAGTTTGGAAAGTTAACCCCTTCCGCACGATTTGGATTTCTTGAAGACTCCAATAGGTCTAATCCACTATAATTTTGATACTCAAGCTTGAATCTAGATTCAGTGATGAACTATAAATATGATGATCCTAACCATAAATTGTGGTCTAGATCCAATAAAGACTTAGGTCTTGATCATTCATCAACCATGAATACCATGACAATGAATTTGAAGCTAATACTATGACATGTCCCTCGATTGTTGTTTGATTAACGTGTATGTATGAATGATTCACCCCTAAGGTCTAAATAGGAATCTAAACCCTAGCTTTGAAATGTTTAGACCTATGACCTTTACCAAATGTAACTCTCAATATGGAATAATGGAATATTGACTCAAGATTATTGATCTTGATTCAAATCCTATGATCTCCCTACTTTGGATCTTAGATATCACCCTCGATATATGACTGATGAGTTTTATATTCCCAAATTTCAAAACTTCAAAATGATGATTTTGTTAGCTCTCTTGATTTTTGACTTATGGGTGAGCTCCATGTGGACTATGGTGGGACCATCCATTGATTTTGAGCACATAATCACAATGTTGAAATAAGATGTTGGTCTTGAACTGTTGAAATAAAAAATCTTGATCATGGATGTATAACCCCACCTAGTCCAGTAACGAAGATAGAACCCTAAATATTGGGATTGAAAGTCATATTATACTCTTAGTTTGAAGAGCTCTACTCACTTGACCTAAAATGTGATCTCTATGAATTCATGATCGTTATGATAATCACCCCAAATTTGTGATTTCTGTAATGATCTCCCCAATTTGATGATCAACATAACTTTACCTTGACCATGATGCCCAATCGCTCAATTTTGAAATAGCTTGATTGTGAAGGATACCAATTTGATTATGATGTGAATTAAGAAAATCCAATACCTATTGATGACTTGATTTGATTTTGGGGACAAAGTTTCTTTTAAGGTGGGGAGGATACAAAACCTAGATTTTCTCTTTCCTAATGTATAAGACATGCACTTCATGTTTGCACAAATTTCTCACTATATATCTCAATTTTATGATTTGATATATACTTGATGCTTTTTGGGCTTATCTTGTGTTTACATATCAAGTAGTGACACTCAAATTTACATGAAGCCAAGTTTGCAACTACATTAATACCACCCTTCTCACCCCTTTATTGATCCCTTCTATGACTATATTTCTTGATTAATCTTGTGGTCATGATGTAGAGGGCACTCTTATACATCCAATGCACCAAGTTTCACTCAATTATAAGGTTGGATGAGGGAGATATGGTGATTTGAAGTCTAGAACTTTTAACCCTAATTTCAACAACGTTTGTGCCTCTTTTTTTACTTATAGGTCGACCATTCTTTGCCCACATGTAGGTGTGAGTGCGGGCCACTAAACCCCCACCCTTTTCCTCTCATTGGCAATCCATCTCTTCATGCCTCACCCAATCAGTGACCATGATTTATTTGGGCCCTTGGATGCTTCAAACATGGTTCACCCCCTCCCACAATCTAACACTCCTCCTTTCTCACCTTTTTGGTTACCCAGTCTTGCTGTTTTGTGGCTTGGCAGACCTGCCACCGACCATGGGGTGCAAATGGGTCTTCTCCTGCTCATCTGATCCTTCCCTCATCTTCACCGACCCATCCATAGCCTTACCCCTATTTCTAGCCCAGTTGTGCTCCTGAATGCCACTTTTTCTCAGTCGTCTCCTCCTTTGTAATGTCACTCAACGACTTCTTGCTTCTCGTGCTCCATCGCCCCTCGACTCCTTTTAAGCCAGGGATCTTGCTCGCCCAGTCGTGAAGCACTGGGGTGGCACCACAGTCTCTCTTCCCCAACTCTCTACCTAAATGAGGAGTTTGTCTGCTTACTGGTGTGGTGCCTCTGTGGGCAAAGGCACCCTAGGAGGATGATACCCTCACGAAGAAGAAGGCCAGTGAGTCATGGATCCAGTGTTGGACAACCGTGATTGCAGGGGCGCCACTCACCCAGAATAGGGCGCACCCAGATGAGACCAATCTAGGAAACCCACTGCCATGAACCTAAAGTGCCCAGTAGGGGATGCGGCTGCCTGGGCACCCTTCTGATGACTGTTGAATCAAAATCCAAGAGCCCAGATCACCCAAATAAGGTGAATTGTTGTGACTTTTTCAAAAAATACATCATTTGTCTGATCATGATAAGTAATATATGGTTTTTGATCAAAAGAATGAGACCTATCACCTAAAAATGGTTTCATGATCCAATTCCCTTTGTAGATCTCCTATTTCAGCTAAAGTTCACACCTTTATGCTAAAGTAATGATCTTTATGTTGTTTTATGTTTTCCCTTATGTCATTAATGAACCATTGCTCCTAAACTTTCTACATCAGTAAGTTTATCTTACCTTAGATGTGATTGATGATTTTCTAACCATCTATGTAACCCTAATGTTATCTTGAGTCAAAATGGCTTTTTGTTTCCCTTTCATGTTGTAACTTGATCTAATATGAAGTTTTGGCCTAAAATTATCATCATGCAACCTTTTAACTTCGGATTCACTAGAAACTTTTTTGTTATTTGTCATGTTAGACAATGATCTAATGCCTCATGCCATGATATACCTCATAAGTCTTAAAAGACCTACCTTTGTGCACTAGTATGCCATAAATGAGATGTTAAATGGTTATATGTTAGGCTCATTAAACCTTGTGTTAATGTAGGTCCTTAATGTTTATATCTCCATGTTCACCTCCAAATAAGACCTTATAATGGTTTGTGTCTCGAATTTCCATGTAACATAGTCGTGTGTCCTATTGACTACATGTGATACCTAATGTAACCAAAATGCATCATGTCACTATTGGGTTCTAACCTTGTTAGATCATACTCTGAATGTTAGTTACTCTATATTTTTGAACTCTAATCAGTACAATTGTCTTACTACAGCTCTAGATCCTAATTTAGTATACTTGTTGTTGATGGCCTGGAAATGTGATCATGTTGCATGGAATTGATCTAATATGACCAAAATGTGAGCTTGAATGTTCAAAAATGATAATGATCGAAATCTTATACTTTCCCCATTTCCAAATCAGAGTTACCTTTATGTAATGTTACTCAAAATGCAGGTGTAACACCTAGACCTAAGGTGTTGGTATGACTTTTGAACTACATTGATTAACTATGTGCATGTTTGGAACTTTAGAGCTAAGATTGAAATACATGGAACCTAGGTCTAAGGGATCCACCACATGAATTATAGTATGATTGTCTTACCAAAATGCTATTGATCTAAGACTCACAATTATGTCTTTTGATATCTTAGGTCTCCTTGGGCTTAGACCTTCTCTACAATCTTACTCAAGATATACAACTTGTACTATACTTGCAAGGTATGTTTAATCTCTTGACCCTACTATGATATTAAATTGTTTATATGTATCCTGGTATGAATGCTTGGCTAGATAATTACTTATTTGAGCTACTATTCCCTATGAATTTTTCTTTCATATTGACTATAGTATGTTGATAAACCGTGAACATAACATATAGAAATCCATTATATAACCTTATGTACCTTCCTAAATTCTTGGGGTAAGGGCACAAGGCACGAATGAATAGGGTGAGCTCATTGGCTTTGGTCTTGAGGTCCCTTATGTAGAAATAAGGATCATAAATCTCCCTCACGGACCCTTCCCTGAGAGGTGGTCAACGACCTATGATGATATAATGGATACAGAAACCTAAAACATATTTTGTATAAAAGAATGTCGTTAAGTGTTCTCGTCTTGTTTCTACTTCTTGTTCACCATGATGTTTCTAGCAAGAAAACATTTATATTATTCTTAAATTGTAGTTAAATGTTTTTCGTAGTGTACTCAATGCATTCACCATGATATATTTTATTTATCGAATTTGTAGTTGACAATGAAGATCCATTGTACTCAAGACTTTAAGCTATGAAATGAATCACCAATGGGTATACTTGAATACAGAAATTGGTACATATCTCTTATATCTAGTTTTAATATCTTTTTATATCTTGTTGTTACTGGTTTTACATATATACTGTCTTTTGAAATATTTATGTCATTTTATGGACGAACGCCCAAGTTCACTCGCCCTTGACTATGTAGCCATTAGGAGTGTGGACTAGAATAACAAACTTGACATGGGTTTTTTTGACAATATCAAGGAGACTTCTCTTCGTAGGAACCCACCGATCATTAGTTTTCACCATTAACCAAAGTAATGTAGGAGTGCTTCTCTATGATTTTCTTCCTTGCGTCCCTGCTCAGCCTAATCTAGACATTCTAGTGTTCGCACTTTCACTGAAGGCACCATATTTCTTTAACATTGACACCACGGCATTGGTCTTCCACTACTAATATTCCATGCATTCTTGAGAATCAAGGCTGGGTTCGAGTCTCACATTGCTTTAACACCCAGGCCCCCATGTGCTCTCCTGCTCCTGACCTCCCACGCCACCACTAAAACTGATTTGTGATTGTTCTTGCCACGATCGAGTAAACCTACGGGTTGTACCATCAATCGTGTCACAAAGGTTGAGTGGTAGCACCGCCGTAAGCATGACATGAGTTAGTTTGGCTGCTAGGTTCGCCTTGGCCATATAGACTCGGCCGGCTAGAGACGGACACCTCTCCGACCTAGCGTTAATCCGGCCAGATTGCTTATCAAGAATTTCTGCATGTTAGAATTTTAAAGGTTTCTTGGTTATATTAGATATATCAAAACTATAATATTGCAACTGATATGTTGGGTTTCAAACTACAAGTTTGGAATTGTACTTTTATTCATGTTGCATTGAACCGAACGATCCAAAACACTTGCCGGGTCCTCGAAATGACTTACACTACACATAAGGGAATATAATTTCCCAATCTTTTTTATCTGGGAAAACATTAGAAGAGACACTCCCGTCGCGTGACCTCCCCCTTGGATCGGTACCCCTCGGCTATGTCAAGTGGTGCACCACCGAATGAGAACCTTAGATAGTCGACGGAGTCATCCCAGGCCGGTACAGCTTGTGCGGCCTCTAGGGTAAGCCGATGGCCGCCGGGCGTCAAGAGACCAAGAGCATGAATCCACGTGAAGTCGCGTGGGCGGCCTGCAGGGCTGTCGCCGATGAAGCGGGCGTTGATCTGGAGCGCCTGGTTGGAGATGAGTGCGAAGTGCTCACCCTTGCGGCCGTGGAAGTAAAACGCATAGCCGTCGCCGCCGATGAATCGTGGATCGTAGCACCCGGCTCGGTTGCCATTACAGTTAGGCGTCTGGACTGTGAACAGGCTTATAAAGTTAGAGAAGAACGGCAACGTCTATCACAGATATATGCACATCGTGCATTCAGCTAGAAATGATATCCTGTGCTCACTAACCTTGGCAGGTCGCCTCACATAAGTAGGATTGGCAATCCAAAACGCACGCCTTGTCACCTGTGTTGGCAGGCTTGGTGTAGGGGCACTGACCCGGACAATAGATCGTCTTCTTGTAGCTGGGGCTCGCAGGTTGGTAGCAGGTGACCGTTTCCGCCGCGTCCACGATTGCGGCAGCAGCAGCAAAACACAGAAGGGCGCCGAGCACGGCTGCGCTAATGGAGGATGTCATTTCTGTCAATCTACTTTCTTTTAATCGTAGGCGACCAGCTTTACCTCCACCGCTTGCTGTTAGGCGACGTTCAGGGCACATTTGATTTGCTGTAAAATGATGTAATGGATTGTATTCAATAGCCCGGCAAGGAAAACTTTACGTTTTCTTTAACGGAGATGGAGAAATCACGAAGTCCTGCATTCACGGCCGGTAATACAAAAGCTGCAGATCGCCATCCAGTTTAATACTGCCGGGCGCCGCAATCCCACGGGCGTCCTGTGCATTTTGTGCCTGTCTTCTTTGACAAAAAAGTCATGTACCCCATATTTATCCACCTTAAACAAACATAAAATGCCGTTCTACAGAATTTCTGCCAGCCGGCATTTTCGTAAACCTGGACTACGGGAATGCAGGATCTGACGGTAATCCAGCAGAACATGGCAATCAAAACGTGCCCTCAGTGGCCCGGTCGCGGTGCTATATATATATATATATAGGCAAAAAAATATAAATGGCACATTTGACAATTTTAATTACCTAAATGACACGTTCTTGAACTTTTTGCCTAAAATGTCACATTTCTGGAGCAATGCGTCCCCATGCAGGACGCATTGCGTTTTTTAATCATATTTTTGCAGTCATTGATATTGTTTCATGGTTATTGATATGTATATTAACAATATTGATTATATTTGTACATTTACAATTCGTTCACTTGTATTTGGATGTCTATAATATAACTAATTATTATAAATTTGTCAATTTCAATAGCTCGTAACATGCATATGGAATATATAAGTGTATTGCAACCAACATCGGTTGGTTCCTAATTGATTATATAATAAGAACTTAATCCAAAAAAATTAGATAGCAATTAAAAACAAAGTTAAAATATGAATCAACATGACGAGAAAATAATACACAACAGAACAATATGATAGATAACTGCACAATAATACACAACAACATGATCCAAAATGAACCAATGTGATATCATAATATGATAGATCCACATACAATAGATGTCCTCACAAAGGCATACATACAAAACTGTACAATATATAAAAAACTAAGTATGTCGTCCTCGCCCACGACGTCTCGCCCACCTCCCTCTACATTAGGATCCTCTGTACCGATGTCATCTGGAGACGGCTGAACTGGGGACAACTGCGTAGGAGGCTGCTGGCGAGCATAGGGAAGAAATGAAAAGGTGGAGGTGGGGTGAGGGGTCTCTGAAAACCAGGATAGGATGCATCAGGTGGGGTACATCCTGAGAAATCAAACGGAGTAGGTGAATATGTGACATAAGATGGTGGTCGGCTCTCGAGAATAATTGATGGTAGGAATGGAGTGTATGGAACAGAAGAAGAACTTGCTCCATAGTATGATGGTGGTTGAGGTGGAGTGATGAATGAGGAATACCTTGTCCTCAATTCTAAGGTAACTACCTAAGAAATATAAGAGATATGCCCTAGTATACCTTGTCCTCAATTCTAATTGTTGTTCTTCATCACCCGCGGTCAGATCCATATCCTTGAAGGTCTCACGCAACCAAATCAAGGAGATATGCCCCTTAGACATCCCATCTGGTGCATCTCCTAAGAAATTCTCACAAAGGTGAGTCCATGAAGAAAATTGCCCCTCATCTACACCTAAAGGATATGAAGCTATAACCGGTGGGCCATCAATCCTCAGGCCTAAAAGAACTGCAACATCCTGAAGAGTGACACTCATCTCAAAAGGGGGAAACCTAAAAGTATTGCTAGAGTTGTCCCACCAATTAACTAATGTGGTGATTAAAGTAGGGTCAAGGTGGATACAGGGTAGCCTATGAACAAGCCCAAAACCAGCTATGGAAATATTTTCTAAAACATCCTGGTCAGTAATAGGCCATTGTGCCAACATAATGTGGTGCTGGGAGAGTCGGTAGGTTTCTTGTCTAGGAGCCATATCTATGAAAAGTGCAAATATTACATTAAATGAAAAGTACAAATATTGTACAACATTTAAGATTGTCAAGTTTCTTCATTAGATAAGATGAAATTAATTCAAATACATGAACCACCAAACAATATAAAAATACAACATGAACTACTAAAAGAGAAATACTACAACAATTAGTTACTGCATTTGATTCAATATCTCATATAGATGTTCATAAAATGACCACATTTGATGTACAAATCGATGTATCTCTGGATGTGATACAGCTAACTGGTTTTTAACTTGTTCATTGATTGGCATTGCTTTTTGTTTCGTTTGATCCCAATACCAACTAGGTAGCTCAAGAAGTTCTTCATACATGTGAAACATTTGCTTTAAAAATTGCCAATGAAATTTTTCTTGTTCTTTTGTCACTATAAATCCTAACTTGTTGTACAACAAATCTGGTACGTCATTCCAGTCATCATCCAATAGAGTTTGATGAGCCATTTTTCCCTGTAGGCACTTCGTAGCTATTATTTGGATTAACTCTACGGACATGTGAAATGTCCATGTCCTTCGATGAGCCATCTATAGAAAAACCATTATAAATTCATTGTTTTAGTGAAATTGAAATTGCAAACATTACATGACTTTAGTAAATTAAAATTGCAAACATTACATGACTTGAGTAAATTGAAATTGGAAACATTACATGACTTGAGTAAATTGAAATTGCAAACATTACATGACCAGACATCATATGACATTATGACAAGTGTGTCTATTATGGCCCTTTCTTCCACACTTATCATAGTGATATGTATACTGATTTGGATGAACATCCATAGTTGAATGCCTTCTCTTTTTCTTTGGTCTTCCAGCTTGCCTTCGTTTCCTAGGGAATAATAAGGGATAAATACCTCTACCCATCAAATTGAGGCCAATACCTCTTGTCGGGAATACCGTGAAATTCAGTTCATTATGCATTTAGATAAGCCTCATTTGTATAATTTGCACTCACAAGTGCATCAAGATCCCAATTGACAGAGTCTGCAGCTACCCAAACATGAGAGCATGGATAATGCTAGTGTTGTGGAAAACCACAACTGCATTGACTTCCACCATTTGGACGTACTATTACTTGAAATTTATATCCATCCATGTCACCAACAATCCATTCATCATTGTTTACACGGATGTGTATTGTCAATTTTTTTGCATCCTCTCGAACATTATAAAGCTTATCATGAACCCTAAAGGGACATTTCAATCCATCTTGTGCACGTTTATTTGCAAGATTACACTTATGCAGTCACATGGTCATGGAGCAATAGTATGTGGCAACAATTAACGCTTGTATTGGCAAACCTCTAACACCTTTTAAGACTCCATTACACCCTTCAACATGATTGGTAGTCAATGACCCATACCTGCAACCTCTGTCATATGCGAGAGCCCAATGTACTAGATTTTGGCCTAATAAATATGACTTCGCTGCTGGATCTATGGTTTCTATAACATTCATATAACGATCAAATTCATCTGTATCAGTTGTGGATCCCACCTTCCAAAAAAGCTCCCTCAACTCCTTGGACTTGAACTGCTTATGGAAGTTCTCCCGAAGATGTCGAAGACAATAACGATGTTGAGCCCAATGAAATTTTGATTCAAGTGCTGGAAAAATCCCACTCATTCGATCAGAAATAATACACAAGTCTGTACGTCGTGGAATGATTGGAATACAAGTTTGTAGACAACCAAAGAACCACTCCCAAGAGTCCTTATTTTCTTTCTCGACAACAACAAAAGAAAGTGGAAATAGACCATTATCAGCATCTATGCCACATGCAATGAGAAGTATTACAGTATATTTTCGTGTTAAAAATGTGCCATCAACAGTAAGAACAGGCCTACAATAGGCCCAACCCCTCATAGCTGGACCAAATGCCCAAAACACCCACTTGAATCTACGAGTGCCTTCAGTTTGAAGGTGATAATCATCAATAAGGTGGGCATATATAGTTCTTGGAATATATTGTGTTAGAGAAATTAGGAACGGCAACAAACTATGAAATGATGATTCCCAGTCTCCAAATATTTTACAAACAGCCTTCCTCCTCGCTAGATATGCCTTCTTGTAAGATATATTGAGCCTTAGTTCAACATTCACCTTGTCACGAATTTCTCGTGTCGACATATCCAATCGTGATACTAGGATTGGAATTATCATTCAAGCAATATAAGATGTTGTGACTTGGTGATGATCATGATTCATAACAGTTAATTCATGATTGTGGCCTGCTTTACAACGTTTTATCTTCCACATGCCACCTGCTCTTTTGGACTGCCAAGCGGTCTATCTCCAAGGACATTGTTTATCATGGATACAAACAAATTTAAGATGGCGATTATTTGAGCGTAATGTACGGTACTGGACATTCTTTTGTACCGACCATTTTTGGAGCGTCTCAACCAGTATAACTTTAGATGCAAATATAGAACCCTCATATATAACAGCACTGGAAGGATTGTAATTGAGACGAAATTCATGACAAAAATCTTCCACCGAGTCATCACCTTGAAAAGCTTCATAGTTGGAATCAATGTGTTCATGTTGGGGCCATTGGTTGTCAAATATGGATGGAATAGAACTCAATGTTGCAATAGAGTCAGGGAATGGATGTGTGTGCTCATCATAGATTTCAGTCAATGACTCATCCTCAGGTGGTTCACTGTTATTACCACCTTCAATGTCACTATTGTTATCACCTTCATGATCACTGTCATTATCACCTTCATGATCAATATCATTATCTCCATCCTCAACCTCAACACCAATATTCTCAGTAGTAAGATTTTGAGAAAATTCAGGTGGTTGACTCCACTCAGCAGTTAAATTGCTAAGACTGAATTGAGGTGGTTGACTCCATTCAGTAGTTAAATGACTTTGAGAGAATTTAGATTGAAATTGATTCAATAGACACATTAAACAAGGTTGTTGGTGGATAGATGTTTTTTCAAGAAACACATCAATATAGGCATCAGCTGAAAGTGATAACAAGGTTCTGTATGCATCATCATCATTAACTTGTACGAGCATATGATTTTCTCTAGGGAAAAGATAGGATATTTTGATAGAGAAGTGGTTGGGATTGATGTCAAGTGTTGTATAGATATATGATTTTAGTTCAGATAGGGTATTAATAAGTGAAATATTTATGGGTCTAACAGATCGACTAGAATAAGACCCATCAGAGAGAAATTTCCCATCATATGGCATCTTCACAATTCGTGAATTTGAACTAAATGCCATGTTCCTATATTTTAGAATATTATATTAACATCAGAAAGAAATTCATATTTTATAACATTATATTAACATAAATTAATATTTTAGAGCAGTGACATCATTTTTAAAATAATAGTTAATATTTTAGAACAATAATTTTGAATTTGGCATTAAATTTATTTGACTACTTTTTCTATAACATTAATAGTGAACAAAAATTAAGAACAACAATTTTGCTATTTTTTTCAGTAAATTAACTAACATTTCATAACAACAATTTTGCTAATTTTTTAGTAACACTAACATTTCAGAACAACAATTTTGCAATTTCGAACAATAATTTTTCAGGTATTAATTAGCCTTCAATTGTCATTTTCTACATCATTATTTCAATAATGTGGTATTAAGGAGTAACAATACAATTATTTCAGTTGTAATATTTCGTACGAATGTTAAGTTCATGTTTTGAAAATTAAAATTTTGGTAGAATAAATACCTCAAATGGAGAGTGATGTGTTGACAATCGAAGAATACAAGAAGAGAAAGAAGAAGCTCCAAGATCATCTCCGAGCAGTAGAAGATATCAACTCCAAGATCGCCCAAAATAAGCTAGAAATCACCTCGAAGTAGTAGAAATCCGAGAAAAAGCTCCAGAGCAATGGGAGTATAGAGCAAGAGTAAGGAAATGAAGAATGGTGTGAGTTTGGGGGGTTGATTTCGGCCAATATATAGGGGAGCAATGTGTCCCAGTTGGGGACGCATTGCGCCCACATGGCACCGCCCCGCGCCGCGCGGCGGCCCCAACGGCAAAATAGTCGTTGCCCAGGGAGCAATGCGTCCCCGTCCCGGACGCATTGCCCGCGTGGCAATTTCTAGTCGTTGGCGGCGCACGACGCATTGGTCCCACAAAGGGCAATGCGTCACGGTTCGGGGCGCATTGCCCTCCTATGGGGTCAATGCGTCCCCTGCTGGGACGCATTGCTCTCACGTGAGGCAATGCATCCCGGTGGGGGACGCATTGGTCCCACGGGAGGACAATGCGTCCTGAACCGTGACACATTGTCCTCCTGTGGGACCAATGCATCCCCCACCGGGACGCATTGCCTCGCGTGAGAGCAATGCGTCCCAGCAGGGGACTCATTGCTCCAGAAATGTGCCATTTTGGGCAATAAGTTCAAAAACGTGCCATTTAGGTAATTAAAATTGGCAAATGTGTCATTTAGGTTTTTTTGCCACACACACACACACATATATATATATATATGATGGAAATGGGATTACATGGCATGTCTGTGAGAAATTGTACATCTTAAATAACATCGCTGCATGCAGAGCATTCCCGGCTTCACTAATTTCCCTACTATATTATATAATAATCCTTACATTTATCCCTGATCTGTTGGACCCACTGCCGATCCAGACAATTAAAATGTAGAGTAAGCTAGGAAAACAAAAGTGAACAAAGTTAGGATCAAAACAGGTCGTTCCTAACGGACGTGATATACTTAAAGAAATTAGCACCTTGCAATCATTCTAGATAGGCGCCATTTTTCCGGTTGATCTGGTACAAACCTGAAGAAGATATGTCCCACTCACATTGACGACGAACATAACAGATGAACAAGTGCACCACCAGTGCAGCTCAACAACTGTAGGTACCACCGCCTGACAGGTTGTGTCTTGGAAGGAAAGGAGACGAACCTGCTACGTCCAAGAGAGGATCTCCACATAACACCACGGAATCGACGGCGGAAGAGAGAGACTCCGGCTTTAGGGTTTGCAAACACGCTCGAACTATTGACGGTTGTGTGTTCAAAATATGTGTTTAACCCTAATTATTAGAGGCCTATTTATAGCCTTACACGCCTCAGTAATCATATCCCGATTAAGACGCGACCACTCGGTTTCTCTTATACACATTGCTGAAAATTCCCCAAAAGAGACCCTTTTCATTTAGGATTAATAAATCTGAATATAAAAAAAACAATTAATTAAACGAATAATTAATTATCTAGTTGTATCCTAGTGTAAAAAGAAGATCCACAATCTACAAGCCACAAGCCACAAGCCACAAGCCATGAGCCCGATGTGTGTGTTGTGGTAACCATACCCACCAAGGAGGTGAGCATACCCTCCTCCTAAGACCCCTTGAACACTAGTGTCCCATGTGATCCTACATATAAGGACCACAAAAGTTCTAGGAGTGAGCAATATGGGACAAAACTTCTTTTCCATTTGCACTAGAGACGAAACTACTTTTCTCACATGTATTAGTTGTACTACATTAGGCTCAACCCATGCTATATACATGGTTGTAGCATCCATATATCTAACAATCCACCACAAAGTCCAATGTGTAGTGTGCTCTACCATTCAGTCCTCCATACCGTGCTTTCAACAGATACCTTCCAGTTTGAATCTACCTGAGTTATCCCACTCTGACTCTCGCAGGAACTAGGTGAACAAAAGTATTGAACCTGAACCTTGGGTACAAGAGTATAGGTTTGTAACAACACAATTAACACATGGTAGAAAAGAAAACAATGCATTAAGGCCATGCATACAAAATTTTATGTCATGATTGATAACAGAAAACAATCCAATTCTATGCGGCCTACACAACATCAATCATTTAGTTGGAGTCTCCAAAGATGTAATGCTAACATCCTATCCAAAGACTTGACACCATTAAGAGACTAATCTCTTACTAACTTGCAGTCATGACACTCACATGTTTCCCAGGGGATAGATATACAGATGCATGAAGCATCAAAGTAAATACATAGCGTCATCCAATTCACCCAACAACTTGTTATTACCACATTGAACCCAATTTGTGGGATCTCCACTCTATTGGGTTGGGTTGCTACTGTCTGTGAATAATGAAGGGTTTCAGTCCCATCCCCAACCTGAATTTTTCCACTAAAGCTAATGTAAGACCTTTAGTGAAAGGATCAACTGTATTTTCTTTGGTACCGACGTAGTGCATAACCACGACCCCATTAGACACTAACTCCCTTATAGACTTGAGTCTGACTTGGATATGTCTACGTTGTTTTTTATTGTACTTGTGACTCTTTATCTTGGTAATAGTTGTAGTCCTGTCACAGTGAACTAAAATTGCAGGAAGCAGCTTCTTTACCATAGGTAAACTGGACATAAGTCCATGTAGCCATTCAACTTCCAATCCAGTTTCATCTAAAGCACACAACTCTGTCTCAAAAGTAGACCGAGACAATATGGTCTATTTCTTAGACCTCCAGGAAAAAGCTCCTCCTCCTAATAGGAATACATATCATGAGACACCATTACTCTCAAATTTGACGGCAATCCATCTTGCATCACTATATTCTTTGACTACAGAATGATGTTTGCCTAATGCAGCCCAAGGGAATAAGTTCCCTTGATATACCTCAAAACTCTATCAAGAGCTTCCCAATGGGTCTTGTCGGGACAATTGGTGTATCAACTTAACTTGCTCACGTCAAACGCAATGTCTGGATGTGTGCAATTCTTAAGATACATCAAACTTCAGATAATCTGAGAGTATTGTAATTGAGACACTGGAACCCCAGTCTTATCCTTGAACAAGGCCTTAGATGAATCATATGGAGTCTTAATAGGTTTACGTGATGTGCACTCAAACCTCTCTAGTATCTTCTCAACATAGTGAGACTGAGAGAGAGTTATACCATAAATAGACCTTATGATTTTAAGCCCTAAAATCACATCGAAACCTATATCTTTCATCTCAAACTTACTACACAAGAATGTCTTTGTCTCATTTACTACTTTCATATCAGAACTACAAAGCAACATATCATTGACATATAAGCATAATAAAATGAATCCATCATTGATGATTTTACAGTAGAGACATTTATCAAATTCATTACAAACAAAGCCAAACGATGATATCACATAATCAAACTTCTCATGCCATTGTTTAGGGGCTTGTTTTAAGCCATATAATGACTTAACAAATTTACACACTTTGGACACATTCCCACAATCCACAAATCCCTCAGGTTGTTCCATATGTATCTCTTCCTGAAGATCACCGTGTAAGAATGCGGTCTTCACATCCATCTGATGGATACAAGATTATAAATGGAAGCCAATGCTATAAGCACTCGAATTGTGGTCATATCGGAAACAAGAGAATAGGTATCAAAATAATCTATTCCTTCCCTTTGTGTGTAACCCTTAGCAACTAACCTAGCCTTATACTTATTAATTGTCCCATCTGCATTAAGTTTCTTCTAAAAGATCCATTTGCAACCAACTATAGAACAACCATGAGGCAAATCCACCAATTCCCAAGTTCCATTCGGGAGAATTGATTAGATTTCATTATTAACGACTTCTTTCCAAAACAAAGATTCTGGAGATTCCATTGCTTGTTTGAAAGTTATAAGATCATCCTCAACATTGTAAGAGAGAAACTCACTTCCAAAGTCTTTAGATGTCCTAGACCGTTTACTTCTCCTTAGTTCAACTATTTCTTCATAATCATCAGGTTCAGAAATAGCTTATTTTGAGTCACCCCCCACATTTGTCATCGTTTCCACGTGCTCGGGAATGGAACCTGTGGTGAATGAATCCTCTTGAGATACTTTATTAGGAACACCAGATTTCATGGGAAACACATCCTCAAAGAATGTAGCATCACGTAATTCCATAATTGTATTGACCTCAATGCCTGAGATATCAGATTTTACAATCAAGAATCTGTAGGCATAACTTGTCTCTACATACCCCAAGAATATAGCATCAACCATTTTCGGTCCCAATTTCTTCCTTTTGTGTTCAGGGAAAAGTACCTTAGCAAGGTACCCCCACACATGAAGGTATATGAGACTCAATTTTCATCCTCTCCATAACTCAAATGGACTACTCTCTACATGTTTGTGGGGAACTCTATTTAGAATATGGCAAGCCGTATTCAAAGCTTCCCCCCACATGAAGTTGGGTAGACTTGAGGTTTCGAGTAAAGAATTTACCATATCTATAAGGGTTCGGTTTTTACGTTCAGCTATCTCATTAGATTGTGGTGAATGCAGAGAAGTAACCTCATTAACTATACCATGTAATTGGCAAAATTCCAAAAATAAATTCAAGGTATACTCTCTTCCCCTATCAGATCTTAATCAATGAAGTACTTTGACGGTTTGAGTTTTAGCTTCTTTCTTATGAGTTTTAAATTTATCTAATGCCTCATCTTTACTTCTAAGAAAAAAGACATAACAATATCTACTAGCATCGTCAATAAAAGTTATAAAATAACATTTTTATCCCTTGTAGTAATACCATTAAATTCACAGACATTTGTATGCACTAAATCTAATATTTCTGAATTCCTATTCACATAATGAAACAGTTTCCTAGGTAACTTAGCTTGGACACAGATTTCATATTTATTATTGCAAATTTTAGATTTAGAAATTAAATTCAGATTCATCATGTGTTTTATTGAGCCAACATTTACATGTCCCAAACGTGCATGCCAAACATCAGATGATACAAGATTCAAGCATAAAGAACTATTGTCATTCAAATTTAAAATGGAATTTGAAACAAGTTCTCCATATCACAAAGATACCCCTTGCCAAAAAAAAAAGAATCTCAAAGGCGAGTAATAATTGCTTTATTACTTTTACAATCTATTCTAAAACTATCTCTAACTAAAATTGTGCCACTAAAAATATTATGTCGTATTGATAGAACATTTCTGGCTCTATGAAGCATCAGAACCTTTCCCTAAGGAAACTTAAAGTCCAAACATCCTTCGCCATTGACTTCTACAACGTTGGAATCGCCCAAAGTCATAGATCAACCTTTAGAGGCCTGATAAGACACAAACAGGAAATTTTCAGTACCCACATGCACATTAGCCCAAGTGTCCATAATCCAATATAGTGGTTCAAAAATAGAAAGAACTTCAGATTTTATAAAAACGTACCCATCATTGAGGTTCAAAGATGCAGTCATCATGTTGACCACAACCTCCTCAATTATAGATGTGCCATCTTTCTTAGCCTTCTTTGAAGGATAATCCTTGTTCCAATGGCCAACCTATCCACATGTCCAACAAGGTTTGTTCTTTGGTTTCTTCTGGATCTTGGCCTTAGGCTTAAGTGAATTCTTAGATTTCTTATCCTTGTTCTTAGTAGTAGTAAAATTAACAGTCGCATTAACATTAGTTGGTACTTTGATAGTCTTCTCTTTCAAATGCTCTTCTTGAATGTTGATATCTATCATGAGATCGTTCATTGACATGTCTCCTTTGTGGTACTTAAGAGTCATCCAAATGACTCCCAAGATTTTGGGAACTTCTTAATGATAGACATAGCAACAAAATTTTTAGGAAGTTTCATTACCGCATCAGCGAACTCTTGTACTAAGAGTTGAAAATCATGTGTTTGATCAGAAACAAATTTACCCTCAGACATATGAAACATAAGAAATTTTGCAACACAATATTTTTTAGTTCCCTGATTCTCAGTTTTTTATTTCTTTTCTAATGCTTTCCGCAGAACCTTCAATGTAGTAGGAGGCGGCTTAGAGTATGAGTCATACAGTTTGTTTTTTAATTCAAACATAATCAACCATCATCACGTCTTGTCGCCTTTCTTTCAGGTTGCAATTATATTAGCATTATCAGGAACAGTTTCATCTACTTTGGGTTCTTCTTCTTCTAAATACTGATCATACCCTACCATGTTAAGCCAAATTTACATCCTACTTTGTCAACAAGCAAAATAAGTTCCAGTAAATTTTTTAGGCATACCAGACATATCAATTTTTATGCTAGAACCAGCCATAGTTAACTAATGGCAGATAATGATTTCTTTAAGTCTATTGTTAATTTTGAATTACATCGTTACATGCAATAATGATAGGTGCAATTTAGGCTAGCAGTTTAGACTGATCCAGATAAGAAAACATAGACTAAACCAATGTAGGAGAATAAAAGTGAACAATGTTAGGATCAAACCAGGTCATTCATTAAGAAATGACCATGATATACTAAAAAAATCAGCACCTTACAATCCTTCTAGATAGGCGTCATTCTCCCAGTCGACTCGGTACAAACCTGAAGAAGATACGTCCCACTCGCATTGACGACGACCGTAGTAGATGAACAAGCACACCACCAGTGCAGCTCAGCAACTGTAGGTACCACCGCCTGATAGGTTGCACCTTAGAAGGAAAGGAGACGAACTTGCAACGCCCAGGAGAGGATCTCCACATAGCACAATATAATTGATGGCGGTACAGAGAGACTTTGGCTTTAGGGTTTGCAAACATGCTTGAATGACTGATGGCTATGTTTTTGAAAGATGTATTTAACCCTAATGACTGAAGGCCTAATAGTAGCCTTACATGTTCCAGTAATCCTATTTCTATTAAGACATTACCACTCAGTTGTTGTTGTACACATTATGAAAAAATCTGTAAATGAAACATTTTTCAATTAGGATTAATAAATCTGAATAGGAAAGAAATAATTAATTGAACGAATAATTAACTACGTAGTTGTATCCTAGTACAAAAAGAAGACGAAAGACGGAAGATATTCTCCACAATCCACAAGCCACAAGCCCGGCATGTGTGTTGTGGTAACAATACCCACCAAGGAGGTGAGCATACCCTCCTCCTAGGACCCCTTGGACACTAGTGTCCCATGTCATCCTACATATAAGGACCAGAAATATTCTAGGAGTGAGCAATATGGGATAAAACTTCTTTCCATTTACACTAGAGACAAAACTACTTTTCTCACATGTTCTAGATACACTACATTGGGCTTAACCCATGCAATATATATGGATGTAGCTTCCATATATCTAACCAGTTCTCACTTCTAACTCACTCTATACTATAGCATCCAAAGTAACCTCTACTCTCCAGATATAAACACTAATAATTTAGATCCTATATAAAATTTTGGAGGAGTTATCATCGATATATTCATGAATCTTATTTGGTATACATTCATTCATATTCAGAGATCTAACCATTTCACATTTTGGTAAATACAAAATATAACATTTTGGATTGCTTCATACTTTATTTACTTAATCAATACAATTTAAAAATTATATTTGTAATTTCATCCATGCTAGTAAACATAGTTCTCATTTGGTAAATGTGTAATATTGTAAAAGTACTATTTTAAAGATTGAACTTTCAATAAATTATAATAGTTATTGCAAAAAAAATTAAATCCATAACTATATTTGAAATAAATTATGAATTTTTGCATGCTAGTTAACATGACTGTACTATAACACACTAGAAATATTGAAAGAAAAAAAATACCAACTGAATTATGAGATTTAGAAAACTATATTAGCAGTTTAATTTGTGAAGTATTTGAAATTAAAAATAAATCACTTTCTTACATGATAGTATATATAGTTATACTTGATACTATTTTTTCTTACTATCATAGTAATTCTAGTCAATTGTAATTTAAAGTTTTTTTCTTATTTTCAACTTTAAATATCTACAGTCATGGCTCGTAGAACCACTACACTGTACGTGCCTGATTAACATGGACTAGGAGCATTGGCAAAATTTAGGTACTTCAATTTATTTTATCACATTTTCTAGAACTCGTGCCTTGTTGATGTTTTATTTATTTATAGGTAAACTCTAACTATAATGAAATTCACTCAAATTAGATGGGCAATCATACTCACAAATGCATATGTGGTATAAGTAGAATAGAGATTCAAAATGATCCGTTTTACCACTCCATGAGAGCCCTATATTTATTTGTAAAACCTTAACCATAATTCTATTTTTTTGAATACATGTAATATAAAAGTTGTTAATTATGTGAAATCAAATACACATCTTCATTGAAATCGATTATGTATAATTTGTGTATGAAGAATGTTTAGTATGTATTATGTTATTTTTCCTAGAGATCAGAGTAGTTTGATATACAAAAAATTATGTTGTATACCACACAATTATGGAGTGGAGCTTACCAAATAGATTTATACAACTTGTTGGCCATATCTAATGACTTGTAGAAGGATTTGTTCCATGTTATTACAAGACATATGGATGGGGAAATTCTAGGAATTATTAGGCTCATCATTATAGGAAATAGATTCACTATGGACCTTTAAATGACAAAACATAGTTCAAACACTAACACATGTAGTATAACATGACCCTTTCTTAGGATTCCAACCTCATTACATGACACTCATTTAACTTACATATCTTCAACACACCCAAACAAGGTCATTTAATTATTGAAGTATTTATACATCTATTAAGATATCTATACTTATGCATCATAAATTTCTTATAAATAGAATACTTACTCACATGTTCAAGATACCAATTTCCTAATTAATTCTCGAGTTGGCATAAGTAGTGAACCCTGTGACCTACATCTTCACTTGGTGGCCAGAATGAGGGTGGAGCTAGCGCTAATTTTTTATCATTTGATCCTCAGGAAAAAAACACTTTATCTGAAAAATGTTTATTAATTATTCAAATTTAATTTTCAAATTATTACAATTTTATGGATGAATGCATCATCGATTTAAGCTACATAAATAAGCATCATGCAAGTTCTCACACCTAACTCGCTCTATAATATAGCATTCACGGTAACCTCTACTCTCCACATTTAAAAACTAATAATTTGGATCCATTTTGAAATTTTGGAAGAATTATCATTAGTCTATTCACGAAGGTTATTTGTTTTACATTCATTCTTATACATGGCTCCAACCGCTTCACATTTTGGTAAATACAACATATACTACTTTGGGTTATTTCTTACTTTATTTACTTAATCAATACAATTAAAAAAAAATTGTAGCTTCATCCATGCTAGTAAACATAGTTGTCATTTGATACACGTGTAATTTTGTAAAAGTACTATTTGAAGTTTGTAGTTTTGATAAATTATAATAGAAATTGCAACAAAATTTAAATTCATAACAGTATTTGAAATAATTTATGAATTTTTCCATGCTAGTTAATGTGATTGTAATATAACACACTAGTAATATAGAAAAAATTATACACCAATTGAATTGTGAGAGTTGGGAAACTATATTAGCAGTTTAATCTAATATTAAAATTGAAATTAAAATCAATCACTTTCTTGCATGCTAGTATATATAGATATAATTTATACTACTTTTTCTTGCTATCATTGTAATTGTATATGATTGTAATTTTTTTTTCTTATTTTCACATGGACTAGGACATTAGCAACATATAGGTACTTCAATTTAATGCATCACATTTTCTAGAACTCGGGTCTTGTTGATGTCCTTTTTCTATTAATGAACTCTAACTATTATGATATTTACTTAAATTAGGTGGACAATCATACTGAAAAATACTTATTTGGTGTTAAGTAGAATAAAGATTCAAAATGATCAGTTTTAACACTTCACGAGAGCCCAATATTTATTAGTAAAATGCTAACCATAATTCTATTATTTGAATTATCATATTATAAAAAGTTGTTATCATGTGAAATCAAACACTCATATACATTGAAATGGGTTGTGTTATTTGGGGATGAAGAAAATTTTAGTATATCTTCCACCTTTTTCCTAGAGGACAAAGATGCATGTTTGGTTGACGTGTTGTATTGTATACCACACAGTTGCAGAGTGGAACTTACCCAATAGAGTTATAGAACTATTTGCCAATATCTAACGACCTGAAGAAGCATTTTTTCCATGTGGATGACATGACATATGGATGGAGAAATGCTACAAAATAATTAGACTCGTCGTTATAGGTAATATATTCATCTATGGACCTATAAAAGACAATACATAGTTCAACCAATAACACATATAGTACAACATGAGCTTTTTGTTGGATTCCAACCTTATTACACAACACTCATTTGACTTACATATCTTCATGATACCCAAACAGGGATGAATAAATATCAAAGTATTTATACATCTAATAATATAGATTTAATCATGCAACAAAATATTTTTATAAATATAATACTTGTTCACATGTTCAAGCTCAATCAAGGATAAGGGTGTGATGGAATCAAGAACATGATAATGTACTCACAATCCAGACTACTTTCAAGTAGAATATGATAAATCATACATGACTGGGAACTTGGGGGTATTCTCTAGAAAAGACAATGATTGTAGCTTACATGACTAAACACAAGCTATAGGATCATGTCGACCCAATACATCAACAATTCCTATTCATATGCCTTCTCAATTTCCTCCCTACTATCTTGGATATACATGTTGTATAGTCAAACAATCTATGTTGCCCTACCACCACCTTGAACATGGACATCTTTTATTAAACTCCTACTACACATGCACCACACATATAGCACCACCAACTCCCTTGTGCATCTTCAAGTTTAGTCCAACTATTCACCATATACACCACCACCCTTATAGGAGCATCTTATAGTTTAGCATTTTATAGTTTAGCCATTCTTGTGCATCTTCTAGTTCAGTTCAACCACCCACCTTCAATACATTGTCACCCTTATAGGAGAATCTTATATTACTCACATCACCACCTCATATGATCCCCACATCGACCCTTACTTATGCCTAATCCCCTACTGGTAACACCCAAATTAATTCAATATTTCTAGGTGATTTACATTGTTTTTAGTGACTATATTATCCCCAATATGCTTGTTTAGTCCCACTACCACCTCATAGGAATAGAACACGAGATGGATAGGCTCCACCACCACTGCCTATAATTCACTCTTTCATTGCATCATGTTAAGAATGAACATATATACATTGAGGTCAGGAAAATTCTCCCTTTGACATTCAAATTAGAACTATAACATATTTCAGGCCAAGTTTGTCATTGGATTACCTAGAGATCATCCATTTATCACCTCAAGAAAACATATCAAAAGATCTCGCGAAGGATTTATCAAAAATCAATCAATATCCTAGACCATGGGTTCAATGTTATCTACATCAAGGATCGCAATTGGTGTGACCCGAATCCATTACCATGGTTTAGGCCCATCAAGAAGGGATTAGAATAATCGACCACTTTAAATCACCATTGAACATCAATCTTAATTTTTATTTTGTGTTCTTTAAATTAATAGAATTTAATGAAAACATCATGGTAACTAGAAAGATAACATTTTTCTTATGAAAACATGAAAGGTTACAATAGAGTTTGACTTGTACATAAAAGTAAGAGTTACTTCATAAATTTAGTTGTTAATACATATTACAAAACTCCTATCATTTCTTAGTCTGGATAAGAAATTGACTAACTAATCTAACTATTCCATGAGTCCTCTACTCTGTTGTTGGTAAAATATGGCTTCTGTCTCTTCTAGAGGAGTTGGTCCTTTACCTGAAAAATATTTATGTAGTTTGACGAGCTACTGAATCGATGCATAGAAAATCAACTAGTAACCATGATAAATCATATCAGAAATATTTACTATTTGGGATACAAGAATGCTATACAAGTAATTGAAACTATTCTATCATTTAAACGAAGAAAAAGTATTGATAACCATTGGTTAGAGTAAATCACTAAGTATCCATCTACTTCTTTCGTACATTTAACTAATACCTCAGACCAGCATGAGGTTTACAACAACATGTGAAAGCATCGCAACAAGCTACATTCTAAGTTTACAAAACTTAGAGGAATGTCTAGGATTATAAGTATGAAAACTCTATATGTCCTATATACAATGAGCCTCCCCACATCTAGCCTTGATGGTAATGGGAGTGCCTGGATATATGTACTCCTCCTCTAAACCTGGTTACTTAGGTGGAGAGTCAAAGCATACTTGCCTAATTTGCATCAGTGGTTCCACAAGGACTAACAAGATGACCGATATCACAGGCACCACTAAAATTTTTATTATTTTTGGTTATCTCACTATAATAATGAGTCTTCCCCTCACTACTACAGAAACAGCATTCAGTGTCACTTTTCTGGGCGTCGGTTCTTTAGAAAAACCGACGCCTAAAATATTAGACGTCGGTTATTTAGACAAACCGACGTCTATATTCGAAGACCAGCCAGACACGGGTACCGCTTTGAATACAGTGTCGGTTGTTAATAACAAACCGACACCTAAAGTCGCCCGCGAAATCCAATTTTCGAGCAAAAAAAATAGTGTCACTTTCAGCGTCGGTTATGTAGATAGAAACCGACGCCTATGCGCGATGAAAATTTGCGCAAAAAGTGTCACTTTCAGCGTCGGTTAACCTTCTATAACCGACGCTGAAAGTGGTTCCCACCAAACATTTTCGTGAAAATATCGTCCAATTAGACGTCGGTTGGTTCAAACAACCGACGCTAAAGAGGTTTAGGCGTCGGTTGTTTGAAACAACCGACGCTATTTGGGAACTTAAAATCCCGCGATCGCCCGACTCTTCCCCTTTCTTCTGTTTCATTGCGAGCCGATTTCCCTTTTCTTCTCTGCTGTCGCCCGACCACGCCGCCGATTTCTCCTCCACGAAAGCTCCTTCTTCCTCCACGACAGCGTCGCCGCGCCGCCGCCGCACCCCTTTCTCCGTCGCCGCACCCCTTTCTCCGCCGCCACTACTGCTGCCTTCTTCCCCTTCTCTGCGCCCCCTTCTCCGCCTGGAGCTCGCCGGCCACCACTGCCCTGCCGCCTGGAGCTCGCCGGCCACCGCTGCACCTGCCTGCCCTGCCGCCTGGAGCTCACCGGTCACTGCCACCACTGCTGGGAGGTCAGTTGTTGTTGCTCGCCTAATATTGCATCTAAATCTAAGTTTCACCACTTCTTTCACAGAGAACTGAGAAGAATGGCCTACCACGGTCGTGCTAGGCAGCACGACCGTTCTGGACAGCACGGCCGTGCTGCCCAGCACGTCCGTCGTAGGCCAACACAGCCACGGTCGTGTTTGATTTGATTTAAACCCTAATTTTATTTAAATCCATTCTAGCATCCTAATTTGATTTGATTAAACCCTAACATTGATGAAACCCTAACATCAATTGTGAACAATCATTGTTCTTTATATTACTTGTACATTGGTATAAATTAGAATGAACAATCACTAAATTATATACAGTTTGTATGAAGTCTGGCTTCATTGTACATATCTATTATTGTGTTTGTTGGCCTAGAAACCCGTCCAATATTGACTCATTAGGAGTAAATCTTAGATAGTCCCCGGTTTGGGACTGTTCTTGAACACCTAATCTCACTTAGGATGTAAGTGTATAATGTGTATTGGGTTTTCGAGAAAATTTCGATAGCATTTCCCCGTTTGTTCTCTAAGTACATATGTACTTAGAGAACAGCGGGGCAATGCTGCCGAAATTTTCTCAAAAACCCAATACACATTATACACTTACTAGTGAGATTAGGTGTTCAAGGATGGGATAGGTGGTACACATTTATTATATATAAGAATGACATCACATGTGTTTGTTGGCCTAGAAAGTGAACAATCATTGTTCTTTATATTACTTGTACATTGGTATAAATTAGAATGAACAATCACTAAATTATATATTGTTTGAATGAAGTCCGGCTTCATTGAACATATCTATTATTGTGTTTGTTGGCCTAGAAACCCGTCCAAGATTGACTCATTAGGAGTAAATCTTGGATAGTCCCCGGTTTGGGACTGTTCTTGAACACCTAATCTCACTTATGATGTAAGTGTATAATGTGTATTGGGTTTTCGAGAAAATTTCGGTAACATTTCCCCGTTTGTTCTCTAAGTACATATGTACTTAGAGAACAGCAGGGAAATGCTGCCAAAATTTTCTCGAAAACCCAATACACATTATACACTTACTAGTGAGATTAGGTGTTCAAGGATGGGATAGGTGGTACACATTTATTATATATAAGAATGACATCACATTATACACTTAGGATGTAAGTGTATACCCTAATCTTTTCCTAATATATACTTGTTTCCTAATATATACTTGTTTTCTCTGATCATAGAATGGATAGATCATGGATGTCCATTCGTAATCATTGCACCCCATAGTTTATATCTGATCTTGATTAGTTTATTAGATTTGCCGAGGAACATAGGAAAAACCCTACAGATAGGTTCTACTGTCCATGTAGGCATTGCGGTAACAACTTGAAAGTCAACACTGGTGAGGAAATCAAAACTCATGTCATATGCAACAGGATTGTACAAGGTTATAAAGAATGGCACTGGCATGGAGAGATTTCAAAATTGAAACCAGTAGATGTCGATAGCAGTGCTTGGGTGGAAGAAAAAATTGCCTCTGATGACGTAAATGTGAACGAACCAGTTCCAGCAGACATCGTTGATGCGATGCTGGATAGTTATAGGGTAGAGCACACCGATCCACCTCCTATCTTTAAAACATTGTGCATGATGCTGAGATACCGTTATACACAGACTGTGCTAAGTTTACGAAGCCTAGCGCTGTGTTGAGATTGTATAAGTTGAAAGCTAACAATAGATGGAGCGACAAAAGCTTCACTTCATTGTTGACTTTGTTGAAAGAAATGCTTCCTGAAGGAAACGAACTGCCAATCTCAACATACGAGGTAAAGAAAATGTTGTGCCCAATGGGAATGGAGGCCAAGAAGATACACGCATGCCCGAATGATTGTGTATTATTTCAAAAGGACTATGTAGATTTGAAAGATTGTCCAAAATGTGGTGCGTCAAGGTATAAATTGACGACTTCGGGGGAGTCCAAAACTGGTTCTCCTGCCAAGGTGTTGTGGTATCTACCTATAATATGACGGTTTCAACGCTTGTTTGCAAATCCGAAAGATGCGAAGAATTTGAGGTGGCATGCAGATGTTAAGAAAAATAATGATGGGATCCTACGACATGCGTCTGATTCCCCAAAGTGGAAGAAGATTGATCTATTGTACCCCAAATTTGGTGAAGAAGATAGGAATCTAAGACTTGGGCTTTGTACAGATGGGATGAATCCGTACGGGACATTGAGAAGCCAACATAGCACTTGGCCAATCATGCTTGTTATATACAATCTTCCTCCCTGGATGTGTATGAAAAATAAGTACGTTATGTGGTCGTTGTTGATATCGGGCCCTAAACAACCTGGAAATGATATCGATGTTTATCTTGAACCTTTGATTGATGACTTAAAGAAACTTTGGGCTGAAGGTGTGATGACCTATGATGCTTCAGCAAGAGAGACATTTCGTTTGCACACTATGTTGTTTTGCACTGTTAATGACTTTCCAGCATATGGGAATTTGTCTGGATATAGTGTCAAAGGAGCTAAAGCGTGTCCTATATGTGAAGAAAACACTGATTCAATAAGACTAAAACATGGCGGCAAGACTGTATATCTTGGTCATCGAAGGTTTCTTTCAAAATTCCATCTGTATCGTAGGAAGCGTAAAGCATTCAATGGATGGAATGATGAACGGAGTGCACCTAAACCTATACCAGGGGATGTTGTTTATGCAAGAGTAAAAGACATTGTCAATGAATTTGGTAAGAAATCACAATGTAGTATGGCCACACGGAGTGACAATTCTTCATTCAAAAAGAAGTCAATATTTTGGGATCTTCCTTATTGGAGTTCTTTGACAGTCAGGCATTGTATCGATGTAATGCACATTGAGAAAAATGTCTGTGATAGCATCATTGGTACTCTGTTAAATATACCAGGTAAAACTAAAGATGGGATAAAATCTAGACTGGACCTACGTGAAATGGGAATAAGGTCAGAATTAACAGAATTACGTGAAATGGGTAATAAAAGAACATACTTACCTCCCTCTTGTTACACGTTGTCTAGAAAGGAGAAGAAAACTTTTTGTGAATGCTTGGTAAATGTTAAGGTGCCACATGGTTTCTCATCCAACATCCGTAGATTGGTATCAATGAAAGATCTGAAGTTGATAGGTCTTAAATCTCATGATTGTCACACTCTAATGCAACAAATATTGCCCATGGAAATTCGATCTATATTGCCGAAGCATGTAAGGTTTGCAATTACCAGACTTTGTTTCTTTTTCAACAGTCTATGCAGCAAAGTTATTGACCCTGATACTCTCGATAATTTGCAAAGAGAAGTGGTTGTTACCCTATGTCAGCTTGAGATGTATTTCCCTCCTTCATTCTTTGATATCATGGTACATCTTGTTGTCCACTTGATTAGGGAAGTGAAAATGTTCGGACCAGTTTTCTTGCATTGGATGTATCCCTTTGAACGATACATGAGTGTTTTTAAAGGTGATGTTCGAAACCGTTATTGGCCTGAAGGGAGTATTATTGAAGGTTATGTGGCGAGAGAGGTTATGGATTTTTGCAATGACTTTCTCAGTGGTAATGACACTCCTGATAATGACAAGAATATTGAGGAGGGCAAAGGAATTTTGGGATCACGGGTGAAAGTAATCAGCCGTGAGCAGTTGGAACAAGCTCACTTGTATATTTTACACAATATGGACGAAGTGAGTGTTTATATCGAGGAACATACCAATTTCATAAAGAGACAACATCCTCGAGAAAGTTCAATGTGGCTTGCTAGAGAGCATAATAAGACTTTTACTAAGTGGTTTGAAGATAAAGTCTTACATCAACTATCTCAAACACCAAATGATATTACAGAAACTATCAAATGCCTCGCCTTTAAACCAAAACCGAATGTTATGTCTTATGAAGGGTTTGACATTAATGGATTCACATATCACACAAAGCGCCAAGATGATAAGAGTGTCGTCCAAAATAGTGGGGTCACTCTTCAAGCGTCGACTATGTACTTTGCAAGTGCAAAGGATAAGAGTCCATAAGAAGCTAAAATGTCATATTACGGTGTCATTGAAGACATTTGGGAGTTTGACTACATAGATTTCAAAATTCCGCTCTTTAAATGTAATTGGGTTGATAACACCAAAGGAGTTATATTGGATGAATTGGGTTTCACTTTGGTGAACTTTGAAAAGATTGGCGAGAAGGGTGAACCATTCATATTGGCATCACAGGCGAAACAAATATTCTATATCGATGATCCTAAAAATGATAAATGGTCGGTTGTTCTTCATGGTAAAAGACAGTTCATTGAAGATCCTATAGATGAAGAAGAGTACTATGATAAGTATGATGACTCCAGTCCATTCTCAGTTGGGTTGCCAACTCCACAAAATATTGAAGCTAATGATGACTTATATGTGCGCGGAGATCACAATGAAGGATTGTTAATTGATAAAAGATCACAATTTTAGAGACATGTATGTTTATACAAATGCTAAATGTTTGCCTTTTTCTAGTTAATACAAATGCTAAATGTTTGCCTTTTTCTAGTTAATACAAATGCTAAATGTTTGCCTTTTTAATGACATTTTCATATGGCTGACCATGATGAGCATGATGTCCATGATGAGCATGAAGTCCATGATGAGCATGCTGTCCATGACGAGCATGGCGAGGATACCAATGTAAGTTCTAAAAACATATCATGTATTTCTATAAAATTCATTATCTTCTAGTTATGTCATATATCTTATATTTCTATATTGGGCTAATTCAGTGTGTTTATTTTTGTCAAATTTTAGGTTGATGATGCACATGTACCCATTGAAGCACTGCAGCAACTTGATGCACAGCACCAAACACTTAACAAGAAAAGGGGCATCACTCTGTTGAAGAAGTTAATAGCGCTTAGTGGCAGTGGATCCAAATTGGTTGTGGAGTTTGATAATGGAGGAAATGCAATTGGAGTGAACCACAATAATTTTGTAAACTATCTTGGGTGTACCACTCGGAGCCATTGTGGTGTTAAGTATGATAACTGGCATAAAGTTCCTCAGGGGAAAAAAGACTTGAAATGGAAGGATTTATGCGTGAGTTATTATTATTTGCAATTCTATTTTGTAGATTACAAATTCTATTATTTGCAATTCTATTTTGGATACTAGTTAATAACATTTCTATTTTACAGAATTTGTTTGCATTGGATGAGAAGTTGCATCGTAAAAGTGTGATGCAACGCACTGGAAAGATGCTTAGGAATTATAGGACAAATCTGAACAGAGAATACATAAAAGAGGGTGATAAGAAAAAGAAGTCAGCCCTTGAACAATGGAACTTCTTAGACAAAGAAGATTGGGACAATTTTGTTGCTTCAAGAAAATCTAAAGAATTCAAGGTATTAGGTGTCACTCCCAATTTAATTAATATACATTGTATTCACCTATTCAAGATTAACATTTAGTGATACTAACCAAATCATTAATGTGCATACTAACTAGGCCCTCAGTGACGCACAAAAAGTAAGGCGTGCACTGAATGTGCATGACCACACTATGGGTCCAAAAGGCTATGCAAGCGTTCGCCAAAGACTACATGCGAAGTCTGCGGCTACTTAGGAGTATGTTCCTACTCAGGAGTCTGCCACACCCATGCCTCGCCATGATATCTGGATAGCTGGGAGGCAAAACAAGAAGGGTGAAATAAAGAAGCCCGTAACTGCTGAGGCGGCTGCGAAAATGGTAAAATACAACTCTTAGAGCAATCGTTTGAATATTGATTATTTGTGGTGTTAACTTACCAATTTCTGTTGATGGTGATTAGCGGGAGCTGCACGAGCAGAGGCAACAAGGCACGTTCATCCCTCAGGGCACAAGGGATGAATTGACAGTTGCTCTGGGTAACCCAGAGCATCCTGGACGTGTTAGGGATGCAGGCGCTGGTGTGGGCATCAAAGCATTCTTTGGGCCATCCCAGCGCAAACCCAGAACGGGACTTTATCAAGAAGAGGTAACCTATTCTTTTTTTAGAATGTTACTGCAAAAGGAAATTCAATAATAAGAAGCTAATGTTTCTTTTATCCATGTATAGGAGAATAAGAGAGTCGAGGATATAGTTGCTAAGAAGGTCAATGATGTAGTTGCTGAGAAGGTCAAGGAAGAATTGCTGCGGTGGTAGGCATCTCAGGCTTCCAATCAGCCTATGGCAACCCACTCTTCTCCTGATGCACATACTGCGAGTAATCCTGGAGACCCATCGCCTAACACGTCTGCTGTAAGTATTGTTTATGATATTGTAGCTAGTCTTTTCAAGATGATATGTTTTCAAGATGATATGTATATATGTATAACATTCTTTACGTAAATTTGTAGGCATTGAAGCCATGCCGCTTAAGAATACAAGACTATGTTGTTGCAGAGGCGCAGGCTTACCCGTCCCTTCCTGGGGAAAGGTTTCATGGGACTCCAATGCCACATAGCTACGTTCGTGTGGGCCCATTACGTGTGTTACCCGATTGGAGAGAAGCTACATTGCCATATCCCCACCCGGATACTGATACACTTGCTGAGGCAGAAGGCGGGGTCATATTGTGGCCCAAAGCAGATGTCGTCTACACTATTGAAATTGTAAGATAAATTTACATTGATTTAGATTGTTAATGTGTATATATGAGGTCAACTGATCTGAAATTATATATACATGTTAAAAAGAAGACACCAGGAGCACCTAGGCCTCCACCTCCACTTCCCGCATTACCAAGTTGGGTTCCAACTGACCTAACATACTCGTTAGGTCCTGCTTGTAGGGGAATGGCATGTTGGCTACGGGCACATAATATACATTGCCCTATAATTGTTTCTTTAGATGCAGATTATGCAGGTCAATCATACGATAGCTCTTTATTTATATAAGATATTATTGAGCTGTTTATGTGTGCTTGGCTGAATACATCAATGATAGAGACATGGATAAGGTGAGATCTTGTTTATACATCTATATACCTTGTGTAAGATCCGGTGATCTGGTTTCTTATATATTAATGCATACGTAATACATATTTTGCAGCTACTTAGTCGAAGATCAATGCAAACAATTTGCATTTGATCATGTGGGATTTTTGATTCCATCATTGATTAGTATGGTAGATAAAGATCCCAATAGTGTTCAAAAATACTGTATAGATGCTTTTACAATTTTTAGTCAGCAAAAGAAGACGATAATAATAGCTCCATTCAATGTCAAGTAAGTTTACTTTATTTATAATTTGGACTTAAGAAAATTCCATTTTTATTGTGCATTTTGAGTTATTAATTGTTAACTTTTTACCTCTAGCGGTAAACATTGGGAGTTACTAGTTATTGTCCCCGGGACGTTCACTATTTATTATCTAGATCCCACGGGAAGTACATTAAACACTAAAATTGGACACGTAATGAGAATGCCATTATTCTGGTGAGAAATATTTCATTTTTGTATCTGTTAACATCTGTTATTACATTACTATTTACGTATACAATTTACTGTGTTATATTAACATGTAGGGGTTTAGATGCATTCAAAAAGGCTGGAGGAACGGTCCCAAGGAAAAAGAACCAGCCAATAAATTGGCAGAACGTACAAGTAAGTTCCGACTCCAATGTATATATTATTGATGTGAATTGTGCTTAGTTGTATTATTTTGTATGTTTCAATTTATAGTGCGCTACACAAGACAACGGCTGGGCATGCACATACTATGTGATGCGATTTATGAAGATGATTATCCGACATGCCGCATTGGACATCGATAACATACATGAGGTATTATATATAGTCTCATTAGTTAGTATGAAATATATCAATCTTATTTTTATATTATTACTTATATATATACATCATTCTCTTTGCAGGTGTTTAAAACTGACCACACTATAGGTAAATGCTTAAAAAATATACATGCTCCATATACGATGGAAGCATTAGATGAAATAAGAGAAGAATGGGAAAAAGCCATACAAGCAGTGGCAACTGTAAGATATAATTGGGATGTTGATAGCGATAATGAATGATACTTTGTAAATGAATATTTCTGAATCTTAATACATGTATTTGAATGTTCTATATGTGTGAATGTGAGAATTGAATTGATGTCTGAATGTATCTACTTGTGTGAAATTTTCCTTGGGACTTTTGCAGGTTTGTGGCATGTTTGTAGGCTGATATCAATGGATGTCGTAAACCTGCAGTTCAGAAAACTGAACTGTAGGTTCTCATCCTGCTGACCAGCCACAGCAGGCCTGCAAACTGATATAAAAAAAAAAAGATATAGGCGTCGGTTATTTATAGAAAACCGTCAGCAAAGACCTACAGCGTCGGTTATTGGACATAAACCGACGCCTAATAGTACAAACAACCCGACCGTGCAGGATAGCACGGCCGTGGTGGAAAAGGCGTCGGTTATTCATATAAAACCGACGCCTATAGTACTAAACACGGCCGTGCAGGGAAGCACGGCTGTGTCGTCTTGAAGTATGGCGTCGATTTTTTATAGAAAACCGACGCCAAAAGGGTTCGCGCCACAGAAAACAGCGTCATCTAGGACTCTTTCTGCGTCGGTTACCAAGTAAACACCTACGCTATAGTCCATATAGGCGTCGGTCTTTTAGTAGATAACCAACGCAGAATGTGTCCTAGATGACGTCGTTTTCTGTGGCGCGAACCCTTTTGACGTCGGTTATCTACTAAAAGACCGACGCCTATATGGACTATAGCGTCGGTTAAAAAACTGACGCCGAAGTGTTCGACCTTTAGCGGCGCCCACATAGGCGTCGGTCAGAAACCGACGCCAAAGGGGGTTAAACAACTGACGCCAAAGGTTGTTTCTGTAGTAGTGCCTACTGGTCAAAACCCCCACAACCTCATCCAGTGTGATCCGGCTATCTCAATATGCACTTATTCTATAGTCAGAAGCACGTTTCCTCCCACAACATAGGCCTCCTATTAGGGATTCAATGTTGTTCAATGCATATATCGTTTACTAATATTTAATTTTTCTAGATAACATCTTTATCATTGTTGATATTATCCTACTTTTGACAATTGAGTATTTATAAATCATTTGGAAAATAGAAACCATCAAATTATCTGAAATATGATAGCCCATCTCTTTGGATCCGGAATTAAGGAAAACCTAGGGTTTTTTGGTGCCTCTAAGATCACCACTGCATTTATCCCTTTGTATTATAGGTCATACAATACTTGAGCATGTCAACTTCATAGCAAAAAATATATTGAACAATATATTTCCTCTATTGGAACTACTATGCATACAAAATAATTTTCACAATATTGAGTGAGAATCAACATAGAAACTTTTGGCCTGTATGCCCAAAGAGGTAGTCATATGATGATTGAAATGTGGAATAATGTGATTGATCTCATCATAATAAAAAGCAATTCCATTTATTATGATCTTTCAGTTATCAGATAATGATATACCATGATGGATATATAAAGAATGGAGTTACTCGATGACATATGTCTTCAGGTTAAGAATCTAAAGAGTGAGATCATTTGTATGATAAGAGTACATACATTCATGTTATCTCTATAGTCAAATATTATTGTGGAAGATGAATATATGAAAATAATATTAAAGACTTGAATGTTTGTTGACTGGTGAAAGAGTCTCATTAGTCATGATATTGGATATCAAGTCAAACACCTAGGTACTTGTTAGAGAACAATGTACCAGACAGTTCCACCTTGAGAGTGATACATGGAACCATTTTATGGTAGTCATAATTAGCTCTCAAAGTGATAGTGGTGATTGTGGTTCTTAGACATGAAGTCATTACACTAATCACATATCATTTGATGAACTTTGACACCATCCAAAGAGATCTTGAATAAGGGTTGCCATTAAGGTGGTGCTCGGGTACATTGTGAGATATAGGGAATGATTTTGAGTGATGTAGATGGGTTTTTTCCCTCCTACCGAAGTTGATATCCTAGAAACTTGATAAATGAGATTGAGAAATGCATGGACATGCACATTTGAGTCAATATGTGACATGTAAGCTCACACGTATCTCAATGCACTGATCTAGTTTAAGAAACATATATCGAGTATTAAGAGGATGATGATTCCATGCCTCACATTCAATCATATCTGAGACAAAGGAACTATATGATCATAGTAACATTGCTCATGGATGTAGGTTGAAATTGTTCTCCAACTTTTGAGTTACTTAGATGATGTAATTCCTAGCTGTTGCTCATTTTTTATGTAGTCATAATGGTTATGGACATCACTACTAACATAATTGGGGACCTATAGGGTCACACACATAGGATGCACTTGGAATAGGAGTTCAGTCATGGATAATATTTAGATTGGTTACTAAAAGTTTTTAGGAAATCAACATAGCAATATTAGTTGTCAGTCGACTAGATAGAGTGTATAGTCAACTCGCTAGTGTGTCATTCAATTGAATGAAGTGTTCAATCAACTAACTAGACTACCTATGAAACTGACTAGTTGGATTGGGTCAAACAAAGATGTAAAACGACCATGTTTACCAGGTCAAACGATCGATATATGATATGTGTAATGATGTGGAATAATCATCTCATTAAAAAGAATGCTATTAAGTAACTTACCATAGGAGATTCAATCAACTAAATGGTCTAGTTGACTGACTGGACACGCACAACAACCATCAGGCCATGAGATCTTCCCTTTCGTGTCTCCTGCATTTTGGAAACCCTCGCCCATCCACTCTTATATAATGCAGGGGTGGTCAAGTCTCTCAGTACGAAGACTTCTCTTCTTACAATTTTCTTAATGTGTGAGAGAGAATATACAATCATCTATAGAAAGGGATAGACATCAAGGGGATAGAAATTTGGCGATGGCATGTTGATGAAAAATGACAAATTCGGCTCAGAAAGTGCAAGTTGGAATTCCCGGTGGTTCACATAGACTACTTAGAGGTGTGGAAGTCGTTGTTGCCACACTATGAGGACGTCGACAATGGCCATCCATGTATTACTAGTGAAGGAATCACATCACTATGCAAGAAAAGTCATTGGACTTACTCCAGGACAAAGTACGTCTTGTACCATTTTTCAAGATAATTTTTGTTCATGAGATTTGCTGGTTAGGAAATATCACTAGAAATGTTTGTTTTCACTTCCTACTCTATCTCCATATATCCTAATAGTGGTATCGAGCCACATAAACTTACAAAGTATCAATATTTAAATTGATGAGATTGGATTTCGTTTATCATTTTTTTTATCCACTCCATGTGAATATTTAAATGGTTAATGTGCATATACGATTAAATACCACATACTCTAGGGAATGCCTTGTAGATCTTCTTTATATATGATATGATACTATATATATATGCAACTCATACGCGTCTCTCTAAAATGGTTTCAATGGTGTGTGTATGTGTGGTTATGGCACATACCCCTTGGATGCTTGTGTGGTTGAATGGTTTATTTTCTTGTCTTATAAATTTGATTTTCATATTGAGTCTTCCTCTTTCTTTGCCAAATGAAATTAATTCTTAATCCCCAATGATTCCCTTAAATGTAACTCTAGGTATTCTCATTTCACAATGTAATATATAGATATGATTAACACTAGTTTTCATTTTTGGCAAGAATAAGGTGTTCTGACTAGGCGAGTCGACTTCCTATAAGTTGAGTCAATTGATTAAAGGATAATAGGAGCCAAATAATCAATTGGAAGCCCAACCAAATGACTGGAGGATTCTTGCCAACCTCTTCAGCCAAGAGCCAAGAGCCGTCTAGTGGAAACCAACTGAATGAAAAGAGGTCGAACCAATCGACTGGAAGGTCCATTCGACCGACCAACCTGTTTTGAACCCAAGCTTTTTCCAGTACAAGTTTTAAGCATATGATGTATGAGCTTAGGTAGATAGTAATTCTTTATGGATCTAAAGAATTGAATTAGTGTGGCCATAACCATCGCTGAAATATTTCTGATTGCTTGTTTCATTGTGGGTATAGTATGTTTATAATAAATATTATATGTAGAGATTATATATATATGTATATATATATATATATATATATAAAATCCCTCCATAAATATTAATTTTATATGCTTACCATAAGTAGCATATATGAAAAGCTTAACTGACCAAGCATGGTACTCCATCTATCTCGTGGAAGTGTGATGGTAGTTATGTGAATTTGCTAAATCAGAATGAATTTCTATCATGTTAGGTTTTGGGTCAGGATTAACTAAGGTGACCTTAATAGGATTAAGTGTGTAGAAGCATATAAATGGACTATAACAAGGAGTTGTGTATACCATCTACTAAAGAATTGCATTGGATGTAATTACCAATCATATTGAGCACACGAGGCTCTACTTGATGTCTTTCTATTAGTTTGCACTCAAATAATGCCTTAGAGACATTATACCTTTCTTTTTTATTGTGTTTTTTATGCAATTGATAGTTCATACAACCAAGCACAATGTTTTTGAAGTATATGGCATCATTGGAATGCTTCAACTAAGCATCCATTTCATCCTTAGGTGAATATGGAGAGGTTTACATTGGAAGTGTGTTTCATGGGCATAGAGAACGGTTGTCAAAGTCCTGAACCAGTTATAAAAGAATATCTCGTTTAGATTTTCCTTTTTAAGGACTGATCGCAACAATGATTTATTTTCCATTTGATTCTACAAAAAAATTTGCAATTCATCAAAACATATTTATTTGATGTGATTAACATTTAATTTGATAATGTTTAATTAGGCCTTTAATCAATTATTTCTCCCACAATTTTTTTTAAATTGAGATCCCTCACTACCAATTCAGAAGATTGCAGCATACAAACTTCTAGTGAGTTAAGATCCAAAACAATGAAGTTAATACCAACCAACCCTGATGGTCATGACTAATTATTAAGGTAGGCAACATTTTCCAATTGCATCTCATGCAATTCTTGGACATATGGTATGCACAACTCCTTGTCATAGTCCAACTCTATGCTTTAAGGCACTTAATCCTATTAAGGTAACCTAGTTAAGTCCAACCCATAAGCCAACATGCTAGAATATGCACGTTGTAGGGTAGACCCACATGTCTAGCGTCACACTTCCACGCAATAGATGGCACACCAGGCTAGGGTGTGCCCATGCATTGTCGATCAAGATTTGCATTTGTGCTACTTATGGAAAGCATCTTAGACTTAATATTTATTGAGGGATTTTATATATATGTATAAATATACATATCTAATCACCACATACTTATAGTATGTATCATATACATGGTATAACCACAAATAGCATATGAAACTATAAAACACAAGTGATGGTTATGGTCATTTATTGTAATTATTTTGAGCCACAAGGAATTACTACCACCTAAGGTCCACACGTATATAGAAACCTATTCTTAATGAAGATCTATGTTGGAACCAATTTTGATTGATTGATTCAACTCTTGAACCAATGGGCTCAACTCTTGGTCAGTTGGTTGGGATCTTAAAATGCTCATTTGGTCTTGGGTTCAAGCGATGTCTGGACTCCTCCAGCGGGTCAGTTGGACCACCAGTTGATTAGTTCATCCTCCTATCGTTTGGCCTCCTCAGTCCTCCGGCTAATCATTTCATCTTTTGAACCGGTCAGTTCTTCTGGTGTAGAACGTCTTCTTTTCCATAACAGGAATTAAAACTATCCTATTCATGTTTAACATATTGTATTGCAATAGGGAAACCTTGAGTTACATTCGAGGGGAGCATAGGAATGAAAAAATTAGTACTTTTACATTTGGAAAATGAGAGTGAGGCTCGACACAAAAATCAAGTTATAAAAAGGAATAACAACCATCCAACCAAGAATAAGATCTAGGGTATTATTGTCCACAACCACGATTTAAGTCCACCATAAAAACCAACTTTTAGGGTGATGTGTGTAAATTTCATATATATAATATCATATATATGTATTATTTGGGTTTGTATGTGGTACTTAACCAGATATGCACATTTATCATTTTAAATATTTGCATAGCATGCAATAATTAAATGACAAAACTAAAATTCAGTCATATCAATTAAAACCAAAGCCATAGTAAATTGGCATGGCTCTTATACCACTGTTGGGAAATATGAAATTAGATATGGAAGTGGAAACAAAAAAATTTACTTGCAATATTCACCTAAGACAGAAGATCGTGTCAAGAATTATATAATGAGAAGGATGGTTGCAAGGTATATATTTGGTCTTGGACCAAGTCCAATGATAATACTTGTTGTAACGTGCTTCTTTCTCAATTCGCATATGGATGGTTGTCAACAACGACCTTTTGGTTGATTACCATAGACGGCAGTTTACTGCATCCTCCTAGAGGGTGGCAAAGGCCTCCTCCCCTCTAGAGTATTTCACATGGACAACTAGGAACTTCTATCATTTTATATGAACATATAGAAAGAAATTTTCCCTTCTTGTCAATGTCCTAGCATTCACTTGCTCTCGCAATTGTCTCTCCCTTGGTATCCCTCCCTTTGATGGGTAGGACTTGCTTAGGTTCCCATGTTACCACAACTATGAGAAGACAACAATTATCAGACCTTATTTTTGTGTCTATGGTAGGCCTCAAATACTCCTCTATATATAGGAGGGTCAGGGTTAGGTTCTCCAGTTCATCTGGGAGTCGAAGAGATGGTTTCTTATAAATATTCATGAACTTGTGAATGTTGAAATAGTCAGTTCAATGGTGAACTAGTCGACTCACACATGAGATGATCAGTTCAACCCTTGAACTGGTCATTTCACTATGTTTCTTATTCATAAATGTATTAACAATTATTGTTTAATTAATGCACAAAATGATGTCAGCATCAATCCTTGATCCAATCTCATTGATCAACTAAACGATTAGTTCACAACCCGAACTAGACAGTTCAAACATTTGAGCATATCAGTTACTTAGTGAATTGGTCATTTCGAAATCTCAATTTCCAATCTTATATAAAATTGAATATCTAACACTTTAGTAATCAAGATTAAACCATATTCATGAATAAAGTCCTATTCCAAGTGTATCCTATGTGTGTGACCCTATATATCCCAAATTACATTGGCGGTGAATGCTCATTACTAATTCATGACATCACATGCAATGAGTAACATCTAGCAACACATCATTTCTACCCAAGTAATTCAAAAAGTTGGACAAAAACTTCAACATACAATCTATAATCAGTGTTATACTGATCGCATAGTTCCTTTGTCTATGATATCTAAATTGAACTCAAGGCTTGGAATCCTCATATTGTGAACGTTCAATCTATGTTCCTTGAGCTAGAGAAGATTGTCTGATATATATGTGCTCAATATCATATATTGATTCACATGCACATGGTCACACTTTTCTCAGTCTTTCTTATCAAGTGTTTGGGATATCAAAATCCTATAGGAGATAAAAATTCCATCTACATTACTCACAGTCATTCCCCATGTGTTATAATATATTTAGGCATCACCTTTATAGAAACCCTTATTTAAGGTCATGTTTTTTGATGAAAAAGTATGTCAAACAACACATGATGACTATAGTGATTTCAAGTCTAAGAACCACAATCACCACCATCACTATGAGAGTTGATTCTGACTACCATTCCATGATCTCCATGTATCACTCTCAAGGTGGGTCTGTCTGATACACTATTTTCTAACAAGTACTTATGTGTTTGGTTTGATATCACACATCATGGCTAATGAGATTTTGTCATCAACCACACACACTCTATTCTTATATGTTATTCTTGTCGAACAGCCTTCCACAATTATATCTGACTAGAGACGTGACAAGAATGTATATACTTTTAACATTTGTATGATCTCATTGTTCAGGTCCTTAAACCAAAGACATATGTCATTGAGTAATATCATTCTTTAGACATGTATTATGTTACGTCATTATCTCATAACCGAATAAAACATAATAAATGAAAGATAGCTTTTATTTTTAATCAAATCATTTACAAGATATTCCATTACAATCATCATATGATTGTGTCTCTAGACATACATATCAACAATAATTTGGAGCCTATAGGGTCACACACAAATGAATGTATAGGGAAAAGGAGTATAATTATAGGCATATAATTATTTGATTGCTAAAAAGTGTAGGTAATCGATTAAATCATTGATAATATAAATGACAAGTGATTAGCCGACCAGACTGAATTTAGTCGACTGACTAGGATGTGTCTAATAGTCGGACTGGACCAGGATAATTGACCAACCTAGAGTAAGTCAGGTCTACTAATCAGACTACAACCAACAACCCTAATGGAGCAACTAGATCGGCCGACCAGACAGAGGCTGGTTGACTGATAGAATGTGTCTAATGTCTCTATTATACATATTGGTTGGCCAACCAAATTGAGTTTGGTCTCCTGACCAAACTATCCGGGAGAGGTGTTGCAAAAATAGGTGTTGTGTCTTTTTATTTCCCAGTGTTTATTAGAAACCATGCTTTCTTATATTTCCTTTATATAGTTTATGTGTCAAGGGATTTGAGATACATGTGTCTGACACTCTTTTGACAACTCTTGAGATACAACACTTATAAATATAGAAGGAACCTTTGAGTGGTATTTGACCATCTATCATTATTGTTAGTGAAATAAGGGGAGAGGAGATCTTGTACAATGCTAGCATTATTCTAATGAAAAGGCAACTCCTTCCACTTCAACTCGTGGAGTATAACATAGAGTTCCCTATCATTTGCATGGTGCACATAGAGACATGGATGCTTTAGTGGACATGTTAGTAGATTTAATTTTTCATCACCTTGCTCTTTATTCTTGTGAGCTCCATCACTAGATTTACTTTGTGACAAAGGTATAACCCCAAAAACTATATTTCTCTCCATATCATTATTAACGATATCATTGGATGAAATGTGAAATGATTTTTTTGTTTTATTTTTTCCTATATGTTGGTCACTCTTACTCCACAAGGTTCTACACTATCCTTTTACTATTTCATCAAGTTGAGAAGTTATTGTCTAATAAAATTAGTACTTCATTGAATACTTTCAAATCCTAGTCATCACCATGGAATAATATTTATAAAAGAATACATTAAAATCAATCATTGTTTGTATTTCACACAATTTTTAAATACACAACATAGATGCATGATTAGTTTAGACATGACTCACTCCAAACAATGTGCACTTCTTTAACATATCTACAAGCATAAAATAAAAATATGCACTTAAACTTACGAACAAAAATGAAATTTCCTACTAATGTATCCCCCTGTAATGATGGTATATATCTATCATGGTGCTTTCTTGATCTTATTGTTAGTTGACTTCAAGTCTAGTATGTCCTTCCTTTACCATCCAAATTCTTTAAGAAATTATTCATAAAATCCAAAAAGTTTTCAACTCAAATTCTTTTAAAAATTTATGAATATACTTACATGTAATGTCTACCATTATTTTATGATTGATATAAATATACTCATTGATCATAATGATGAATGATATATGTTGTTGTGATAAGTTATTAGTAATTATCTGTATACCATTATTCTCTTCATATATGCAAGTTTTCCCTTTGCACAACTGCAATTTGCCAATCATATATTTCAAATATATTAGCATTCTTCCATCCATATAGTCCATCCATACACTTCTTACAACATAGTTTCTCTCATCACTTAATAATACAGTTGTTTATACTTGAAATTACACTTTTCAAGTCAGCAATCCACCTTTTCTAGCTACAAAAAACTAGTAGTGAGAATAATGTAAAATAGTGTATAACTTGATATCTTAAGAATATTTTGTGGCCAATATTCCAAGAAGGATACAACACAGGAATTCTCAATGCATTTGATATCATGTTTATCTCACTTAAACACATTTTTTATACTATATTGATGTTATTTAAGAACACAAGGTCTTCGTTTTTATGAAAAACAACACATATTTCCACTCCAAATTGGTCACCTTGATTCTCTTTTGATTCATTCCATTGAAATTCCCCATCAAAGAAACATATAGCTTTGTTTCTCTTATAACCATCTATATAAGCGCCTAGGCCTTTTTTCCCTACCTTAGACTCTCACATCTAGAAAACCCCCTTAAATTTTCCTTTACCATTCTTATGCCTCCTAGTAAATTCAATCACATTACAACTACTAAGTTTTGGTGGAGAGACATACCAAAAATGTCAATCTTTTTCTACACAAACCTCAACTCATTTATCCCTTATAGAAAACGTCTATCAAACATAATAAAAATAGCAGGATACTAATCATATATTGCCATTATTTTGTTTTTAGACAGCAAACAATGTGTTTTCGTTGGGATTTTTGTTGTTACCAATTTAAATTTTAATGGTGACAGAAACATAGAGTAATATACCTTCTTAGATGTAAAAGAAAATCACTTGTCCTCCTCACACATGCAAGAAGCCACTAGCATAAAGTCTTTCTTTCCTATCCCATTATTAAGTGTGGTTTTCAAGGGCTTTCTTGTCCTCCGATATAGATATGTGTGTGTAGATCAATGGGCAACAACCTCAAATATATACACTCATAACACACACACATATACATACATATGGGATTAAGAGAGAAAGATTCCCCCCTCCCACGCCCGTGGTGGAGGTCGAATGCCCAAGAGGGTAGTAAACTACGACAGCAATTGGGATACCGTACTTGACCACTTGAGCCACTCCTTTTCGGCATACATATGTATGTATGTATGTATGTATGTATGTATGTATATATATATATATATATATATATATATATATATATATATATATATATATATATATGGCTAAAAGAATTGTGTACCGGAGTACATGTAACTTGCATGTACCTGCCTTCATTTATGATGATTGTAAAATTAACTTGCACTATCCAACCTTATGGATGTGTTGTATACCACTTAGATAAGACGTGTATAAAAAACCACCAACATCTTATATTCATAGATCATCCAATGAAAGAATTTGTGTGTTATCTAATCAACGGTAAGTTGCAAATATTGCAAAAACTGTTGGATGATATATTGTTATATTTCATGATCTATACAATTTATTGGTATGATTTTTTAAACACATCTAATCTATTTAATTTGAATCAATCCATATGGTTGAATTTTATTAACATGCTCTACATATGTCATTTTAATGGCCGGTACACATAACTTACATGTACCGGCCGGTACACACTTCCTAACCTATATATATATATATATATATATATATATATATATATATATATATATATATATATATATATATATATATATATATATATATATATATATGTATGTATGTATGTATGTATGTATGTATGTATGTATGTATGTATGTATGTATGTATGTATATATGTATGTATGTATGTATGTATGTATGTTGGCATAGGTCAGAATTTAGTAAACCCAAGTCAACATCCCATCCAAAGTCAAATATATTTAGTCAATCGACATATCTAATGTGCACAGAAATTTTCTTCATCAAATGACTGATACTTCAATTGATTATTTAGACATGCTAACCAATTGTTTGACACTTCAAACAATCAATTGAGGGTTCTAAAACCTTTCCTATTTAGTCATATATGGACTGATTGACTTTTTGTTGATTATTTGTGTTGGGACCTCTCTTTTGATCATCATATATACCAACCATTAGAGAGAAACTCTAAAGTTAAACCTATACTATGAAAGAAAACAACTAATTCTCAAGAAAGAGGTTTGAAGAGAATATGAAAAATACATGTAAATTTTTCTTTCTTCATAAAATCTCATACACAAATGTCACCTCAAGGACAAATCCAATAAATCTGAATCAAATAGTATTGCTCATATGGAATCCGTTGACAACTATTATATTCATAGGAAAGAATAAAGTTGGTATGCTAGCCACCCGATGATAGAAAGAGTACATGGAGTTTCTCATCTACATTATTATAATTAAATATACTTTTTCATGACCTCTCCTCCAGGTAGAATTACACCAAAAATATTTGAAACAACATCATGGGACTCATATAAAGCCTCAGTGAGTAGATACCTCCGACTAAACCTAATACATGCATCAACATTAGATTAAGTATATTGAATTTTTAATAAACTTCTAGATACTACTAACTCTAACAAATAATTATACCATTTCGTAGATGTTGATTACTTTAGAATGATAATCCAAGTGTAGGAGTAACAAATCAAGATGTAAATAATTATAATATATACATAACAATAACATTATATTTTTGACACCCCACCAGCTGGACAAGGAACACATCTTATAGTCTTGAAGACTAAGTGTAAATGAAACATGTCTACCAAGCAAGACTGTTCAAATGATATGTAAATCCAAATCATATAATGAGTGGATATAATCCCACCATCATCAACTTGTCAACATTTAAAATCAGATTCCACAATAGATAAATAACTATATTGCATCATATTATATTTATAAAATATTGATTAATTTCCACAACAAGGAATATATTCAACAACAAGTCTATGAGCTACTAGTAATAGGCATGTAACACACACTCCACTCATATTTTACAGGGCTTGTCATCTTTCATTCATTTTCTTTAAAACTACTTGGCTTGTAACTCATCAATCAAAAGATTCTCATGTCAATGACTCACTTTCACTATGTTAAGGTTTATTTGACTACCCAAAGACATAAATAATAGACTCAGGGTCCATGGAAAGGTTGCAAATAGAGGCCCACGAGACAGGAACAAACATAATAGAATAAAGATATCATTAGAGATCAAGAACTAAAAAATCAATGAAAAAAAATCAAAATAAGTAGTATTTAATTTCCCTAAGTCTTCTCAATTGATTACCCATTCACATTCAAATGTTGTCAAGGATCTTGTTCCTTTTAGTCGCATTGAATTAGGCATTAAATTTTGTTACAAAGATTTATAGAGAGATAAACACTTACTTTAGGTGCCAAACACCTTAAATGCGTCTCATATAATATGAATTTCTTGAAACCCAACCAACTCACAAGGATTGGATCCTTTTATTGCTATTTTCAACTCAGAAACCCTAGAAAAGGAGAATAGAAGAGAAAGAAAATAGGTTATTTCATAACCTTTTTATTCAAATTAAATGAGGGATAAGTTCTATAGAGAAGTTTAACCATGAACCTATCTTGGTTTGATAAACATACATGAATATGTAAGCTTTATGAAGTTGAAATCCTAAATTAGCATTTTCGATGATTTCTCCTTCAAATCCAAAATTCTACCTCTCTCTCTCTCTAGAATTTTGTATCTCAGATGGGAATGTCAAATTATGGGATCTACTAAGGTGTTAGGTTAGTGATGTACATCAATTAATGTGCCTGAAATAATAATAAACAAGCCCAAACTCCATTTTGAGTCTTTTATATATTTATTAATTTAGAATGGTTTGTCAGCCAAGGTGTTATTAATAAGAAACTCGGTTAACACCAGACTATGTAGTTACTCAACTGACATTCAAAAATTCTAAAAAAATATTACATGATGTCTGAAATTGAGTTTCCAATACACAGTTAAAATTGCATTTCATTTGGATGTACGAATAAATAGATAAAAATTAGTTTCTAGATGGCTATGTTTCATTCCATACGCATGATTGGCAGAGTTTGTTATGGGAAAACTCAACCGACCAAATTTTCCATCACAAATCCAAAAATTCTAATATTTTGTAGTAAAACTTATGTATGAGTTATACAAACTATATCCAAAATTTACTGAATTTAGAGTTACAGATAAAATACTTAAAATAATTACTATTACCAATATATTTATTATATTTTTGTATTGATAACTATCAAAATCAAATTTTTACTTACTAGGGTTTTTACATATGAAATCCGAATTATTATAAATAATATGTGTTTAGATTTTCTAATTAGGTATAAAATATCATAATTAGACTATTGAAAACAATTAAATTTGAACTAGATTAATCATACTAAAGTATGTAATCATCCAAGTAAACACCAATTAGATGGATAAGTTTCGATTGGGTCATCATAGTCTAAATCATCCACAAATTGATAATTAATTGATTAGTTGACTTCAAATCAATTGGTTGATTTCGTAATTTATGTTTATTCGACTAACAATTCAGTAGATTGGTTTAGTTAGTAGTCATCCAATATCAGTTGTCACAATACAACCCAAATTATTATTAACAATTTCAAATATGATTTTGATGCTAATATCCTTCTCCGTTGAGTATCCTATATGTGTGACCCTATAGGTTCCTCATTGCATTGGTAGGGATATCAGTTTGACTTCAAAAGCAATGTTTGGTATCTAGTAGCATACTATTTTCACCCAAGTAATTATGATATCTTGGAGGAAAACTTTAACCATAGTGTGAATAGAATAATCATAACCATATAAACCCTTTGTCATATATATCCATATTGAATGTGAGGTATGGAATCATTATCCCCTTTAATATTCAATAAATGTTTATTAATTTACATTTACTATTCAAATATATTGAACTCAATATCATATACCAAGCCACATGAGGATAGCCATGCATTTCATAGTCTCTCTCTTCAAGTGGTTAGGATATCACTCTAATAGGAGGTGTGACTTCTATTTACATTACTCACGATAGTCCACATGTGTTGTAGTGCACCCAATCAATATTTGTATTGAAACTCTTATTTAAGAATTTGTTGAATAGTGTTGAAGTATATTGAACAACATGTGATCATTGTATTAACTTTAGGATATGAGTCACATGAACACTATCACATTGAGATATGATTGTCCTTACAATCACATGAATTCCATGTATCACTTCCCTCATAGCCCTATATTACTTCCCTACTCACTATATGTTACTTCTTTCCTTAGCTCCAATTACTTCCATCCCCATTACACATAACACCCTCATCTCCCATCATTACTTCCATCCTCCCCATATATTACTTGCCTCTTCTCCTCGACTACTTGCCTCCTCTTCCCTCTTTATTTCCATTCTCATTTCCCTAATTCCACCATTACTTCCCTCCTTGATTCCCTCATCTCCAGCATTACTTACCTCCTCACTTCCAATCTCTCTACTCCCAATTTCCGTCCAGAGTTCCTTTTTTGGCTCATTTCTACCCAAGGAAGGCACAAATGGTCACTATGTGCCTCATTTTAGCAACTTTTCTACTCTCTTTAGTCAAGTCGCACATCATTTTGGACATTTTTTTTCTTGGTTTAACGAAATGCCAATGCTCCAGAAAACAATATTAAAAAAGAAAATGAGGTTCAATATAACAAAAACAAGACAGTAAGAGTGGAAACGAAAGTAAAAGGAGAATAGAAAGAGGAGAAGAGAGTGGAAACTAAAGTACAAAGTGGAGATAAATAGGCGCCTAGGATACATTATAGATCTGGCTCATTTTGTTACTTTGTGCCTTATTTTGGCCATATTGTGCCTCATTTTAATCGTTTTGCCTATCATTTTGGTAATATTGTGCCTCACTTCAAGAGGCCTCCATGCTCCCTCAAATAAGTTAAAAATAGGAAATAAGTAGATGGATAAAAATAAAGCACTCACAAATAGAAGAAAAAGATATGACAAGGGTAAAATGACCTCATTTTTGTCACTTAGTAGTTTGTTTTGATAACTTTGCATCAATTACTATTCTCCTCTCCACCATAAATTTCCTATACATTTCATAAGTCTTCCTCCATGATCTTTCTTTTTCCCACATTACTACCTTCCTTCTTTCTTTTTTCCCATTACTTCTCTCCTCACTTTTTCCCCTCCCTATATTACTTCCTTCTGACATCTCTTCTCTTTTGTCATTACATTCCTCATCAACTATTTTCTCTCCTTGTTACTTTCTTCTTCTTTATTCATTACTTCTCTTCCCACTCCACTCATATCCCTCAACACTTCTCTTATCATCACTTCCCTCCTCTACCCTCTTTAATTCCTTCCCCACTGTCTTCATTACTTCCCCCTTTTATCTTTTCCTCTCCTCGAATTGAGGCCTAAAATATTTCTCGCCTCTCCCTCTCATTCTCTCATTCTTTTTACTATCGATTGTGCCCCTTAATTATGTTTTTACAAACCTCCTCTTACTAAAAAAGATACCTCACCCCCACTTAAAACTTTTCAACCTCTGAACCCCTCGCCCGAACTATGTGTAAACCACACGTGGCACTAGCTATATGTGCATAAACCACACATGTGGCACTAGTTGTATGTGCAGAAATGAAATTAGATTAATTACCTACTTATGGACTCAAGATCTTTGAAGCGTTCTAACCTTGTCACTCATCATGGGACAAAAAATGCCCACGTGGGGGACAAAATTGTGATATCATAACAAAGATTTCATGTAACATCCCAGGATTTGAGGCCTCAGATAAAATGATCTTATAAAGAATGATTGGACTACCCATATCACCAAGGTGCACCTCCTTTTCCGGGAGCCCATCACTAAAAAACTCCATAGTTAAGCATGCTCAGCTTGGAGTAGTACTAGGATGGGTGACGAGTCAGGAAGTTGATCGTAGCTTGTGCGTCAGTGTGGACAAAGTGCATAGTTAAGGCTAGTGGTGGTTTGTGGGGCCATTCGTCATTCCTGAAACTCTACTAGAGCCTTGGGCAGTGGGCCCCAGTGTTACAAATGGTATCAGAGCCATAACCCCTCCAGTAGGTGGGGCCCACACGGGCATGTGGCATGCCAGTCTTGAGCCGTGCGGTCTAGGCATGTAGGAAAGGGTTGTCCATGATGATGTAGCCACCCTTGCGCTGGTATTCCGTGATCGGGAGTTGGGTGTCCATGGGCCATTCTGGGTCTGCACGGAAATGAGGTCAGATTATGAGGCCATATAATTAAGCCTTGACGAGGACGTCAAGAGTCTAAGTGGGGGAAATTGTAACATCCCAGGATTTGAGGCCTCGGATAAAATGATATTATAAGGAATGATTGGACTACCCATATCACCAAGGTGCACCTCCTTTTTCGGGAGCCCATCACTAAAAAACTCCATAGTTAAGCGTGCTTAGCTTGGAGTAGTACTAGGATGGGTGACCAGTCGAGAAGTTGATCCTAGCTTGCGCGTCAGTGTGGACAAAGTGCACAGTTAAGGCTAGTGGTGCTTTGTGGGGCCAATCGGCATTTTTGAAACTCTACTAGAGCCTTGGGCAGTGGGCCCGGGTGTTACATTTCATATGTCATATTCCATAATAATTTTTTTTTCTCTCTCTCTAAAAGTTAGTTTAAAGATTTCTTTTTTTTGACAGAATCCAGGTGGTTATTTATTCATTGTGCCTCCTCTTTGCATGCAAATTCAAAAATGCATTACAGAAATTCAAATTTTATAATAAATTAAATCTGGTAGTACTACTACCATTACAAAGTTCACTTGAAAAGAGATATCCTCTTCAGGTGGTCTATATAGCTACAAGACCCTTGTTTGTTTTTAATTTATCTTTTGCTATCCAATCTGTCATTTTGTTTGTATCCCGACCGTCATAAATCACAGACCAATCATCCCTCACAAACCTCTGGATATTAACCACACAATTCACATACTTAGGGTTTAGGGAACTATCTTCATAAATCATTCTAACTGTGAGTTGGTTGTCAGTGGACACCACGATCCTTAGATACCCACTTTCACCTATAATTTCCATAGCAAGTTTGATCACCCGAAGCTGAGCCTATAACACATCTCAAATCCTCCCAATCTCTCTCTCTCCTCCCATTCAACAACCCTTATTGTCCCGAGCTACAATGGAAATAGCAGTACATGTACCTTTAACAGCCACATTTGTAGCACATCAGTAGATAGGTTTTCCCTTTTATAGTCTTTTCATTGCAGCATTGTTGACCTCATGATGGCTGATTTAGCTAATTAATAGATGACAGGGGATCCGAACCATAGGATCCTCCGTCCCCATTTCAAAAAAAAAAAGCCACATTTGTATTCGGTTCGATACAATTCTCTGGTAGCTTGCTCTATGCGTTAGGTACCTTCAACATTATAGGTTGAGCTGACTCCTTCCAACTGTCCTCTACCATCTTCCTTTCCTTGAGAGTAAAGTTCACTTGGTTCTCTATTGGGGCTTTTTTCTTATCAAAACACCCATCTGTTCTGATCTTTCCAAATATACAAGCAAGCTACTAAGAAGGTCTGGACATGGCTAGCTTTCCAACTCAAATTCCATGGAATCCAGTCCAACAGATGTTTCTCGCCTTTGAATTTGGTCATGTCAACATCTTTGAGGACTTGTAGTAATATATGTTTCACTTTGACACAGTCTCAGTGCATGCAAAATCGTCTCTTCATGTCAAAACCTCTCCGGCCATGCGTTAATCTGATCACTTAGCTTATAAGTATTGATGCATGTTAGAATTTTAAAGATTTCTTAGTCGTATTAGAAATAGTAAAACTATAAATTGCAATTGATATGTATGGGTGCAAACTACTAGTTTGGAATAGCACTTAGCGTCCGTTTGGTTGGATCGAAAATAAACATGATTACTTGCAACTATGCAGGTATTTTATTTTCCTCCGTCTGGTTATGTGTGGTTCCAACTAACGGTGTGGAAACCAACTCCACATTGGTTTTCAGTCGTATAGAAAAATAGGGAACCAACTGCAAGCAAAAAAGGGCACAGTTCCATATCCACCTTCCCGTCAGCCTTTCTCTCACTCTGACCCTTCCAGATCTCAGTTATTTTTCATCACGGATCACACCAGATTCGTAGCAACATACAATGACACCTGCTTCGTAGCAGCATACAATGACATTATAAAACTGCATTCAACCAAACTTTTACAAATTAAATACATGAATTCAGTTTAGGACCCGTTTGGTTGGAATACACTTGAACACATGCAGATCCAACTGCACACTGTTTTGTAAATATTTTGTTTTTTTGGTCGCGGTTCATTCTCCTCACGACGCATCGCGTTAGACCTGACGCTGCCCTCCGGCCCTGACTCCTTCATCTCCCTCCTTCTCAAGTTGTGACTCCTCCTTACTCCTCAATATTTCCGGTAGCGACAGCGGTGCTGGTTCATTAGATGCCAACGGCAATGACGGAGCTTGATCAACCGACGACAGTGAGACTTCCTCGTTATCACCTGATGGCTGTTCATCCCAAGTTAAGGTGTTGAAGCCACATCGCCAATAGTTCTACCCCCCAACGGACAATGTGCAGGTATGTTTTCCTTCCTCATAATTTAGCCTTTTTTCCTCTTCGATGTGTTCATGGTCGAATTGGGTATCTTCGATTTGTACGTGGTCGTATTGGGTATCTTAGATGCCAACTGAGAAACATTCTCTGTTTGATTTCATCTGGAAGTCTGGGGTTCATTTCGGGCACCACCTCATAGTATTATTTCTGGTATGCTATTCAGATTGGATGAACATGCATATTCCTAAATTGGGTACACACTATGTCTCTTAGCAAACTTCAGTACGAATACATTGATCGGTGCTTCCAATGGAATCACCCACCCGATTCTAGGATTATCATGGCTTCACACCAGATTATTTCATTGCCCATCGGCCATTGCCCATCAATTCATCTGTTCCACTACACTTTGAATACTATGTGCTCCATAGATGTATGTCGCTGTCCTTGTTCTATTTCCTGCCAGTTAAAGCCAACCACCTTTTCTATTTGTTATGTGATGTATGCTCTATGACCACATAATGATCCTTCCAAAGGGATGCTTTTTGGGTGATTAATTAATATTGGTTTTTGTTCCAGTACGAACAAGTGCCTTCCTAAGGGAGCACGAGCAACTGAAGGCCATAAGAGACGTTGTATTCACTATGGGTAACATGTTAGTTAAAGTTGTTTTGTACATATAAGCACAAAAGGTGAGGTGATCAATCCACATTCACTTCAATTTTTGCTAGAAAGGAAAATACATGGTCACAATAAATATTGCTACAATTGAAATAAACAAAACGTTATATTGTCATGTTTCTCCTCCAATAGCCCTCGAGGCGCACCATGCTTCAGAAAAGTAGTTACATATTACAATAAAGAGTACTGATTGTGATGGAAGATGTTCAATACAAGTACAAAAGACGTGATAGTTTATGTATAATTACTCTTTTGATGTCAATAGTTTGTATGCTTATTGTCCTGTATACTTGGTATGTTCTAAAATTGTTTATACAGTTTATGCTTGTCTTGACTACACTCGTGCACCCTCGGTTATACTTGTCATGTTTATATTTGTCCTCTATTAGGTGTTACCGATCATAATAATTCATGTTTGTCAATAAAAGAATATAAAGCTTACATATTGACCTATTTTCATTATCAAAATATTTTACTTTCAGATATAGATCGTCAATTTCTCAACATCAAGATGGATGAATGAACAAGTCGTTGTTGTCATGTAGTTGATGTTGAAGATGATTCTATGATAGATAAAAGGAGGAAACCCTAAACAATCTTCCCTCTTCTGAACTAATATATCATATGAATTGTCCATGTATCCCCCTCATTATGGGTAGAGTTTCGTATGAACTGCAATTTGGGATCCGAGCCATGTTTGTTTTCATTTCCGGACCTGCCTAATTTTCCTCATTTAGCACAAATCTATTCTAATGCTACCATAATCAGTTGCTAATTTATTCCACACTATGTTTTTAGTTGGTTTACTATTATGTGAGTCATTATGTACTTGTACTATAGATATGACGTCCATTACCTACATCCTATGCATGGTTTTCATATGCCTAAGTACCAAGGAAGCACAGAACCAGACACATACATGGGACACGACAATTTTGGAAAATATAGGACACGGACACGACTATGGACACAACATTTAAAAAATATTAAACTATATATATATATATACACACACACACACATAAGAAACAAAAAAATAGATAATTAGAAAATATAATTTCATTTAAGATAAATCTCAAAAATGAAACCAATTGGCGATTGTATAACCACAACATTGAAACATTGAAGTAGAATATCATAAAAGAGGCTTTTTAATTTTTATGTCAAATACAAGTTAAAAAAACAATTTGACTTCTATTCATATTCCATGTGTAATACCCAAACATGATGAGAGATAAAAATTAAAAATAAGAGGAGAGACCGGTAGATCAAATAAGAGAGATTGAAACATGACAAGGTGGAATTCAATTTCAAGATTTTAATGTGTATGATGGGACTCATATAAAATGATGTAAAGAAACCCCAAGAACTAAAGTTGTGTATTTTGAGGTCTAAAAGAATCAAAAGACAAAAAGATTGTGGAAATTTTAATAAAGAGTAAGCATTTTTTGCAATTCCTGTAGCCTAGTCTTAGAATAGACTTCACAGATTCAGTCCAATGATGTACCATGCTGCTGAATTTTGGAATATTGACCATTAGACATACATAAGAGTCTTTAAGTCAGTACTCACTACTCAGTAAATGTAGATGTCGTATAAATTTTGATACTGTTCATAAGGAGTTTATTTCGATACACAACAACAATTTATATAAATACACAACTGGATATTCAAGAAAGTGATTAACAGAGAAACATTGCTAGCACAAGGAAACAATGGATAAAGGTGATAGTTTCCCTCAGTTAATTAGTTTTCCAGAACTAGAGGAAGGCCCCAATCCCAACAATAGATGAATAAGTAGAGAGATTATATAAAAATAAGAATACAGAGACAATTGTTACTGCTCTAGACTTAGATATATGATAAGAACAACAAGAATACAGCTGTCACCCTCTTGCGAACTGAGATGGATTTGATTTATTAAAGACATGTTTAGCTGCCTAGTTATGTGACTAGGATTAGTGGAAAAGCAACCTTGTTTTGGGATGTAAATGGGTCTGGCCGTGTCCAGGCCGTGTCCAAGCGGTGTCCACCTATAAAAAAAATGTTGGACACGGCTGGAGAAGTGTCCAATACGTATTTATGCGTGTCCACAGAGTACGAGTGTCCAATACGTGTCAGACACGGGTACGACACCTGTTTTGAAGTATCTGTGCCTCCTAGCTAAGTACTATATTTTTAGTTGGTTTTACTCAGATTGATGTCAGTCCAGACCCCATAGGGTTGTCAATTCTCACTCATGGTTTTCATATGCCTAAGCAGCTGCACATTCTTGGTACTACACTTTTACTTATCTTAATATGGGCTGCGGGCTAATAACATTTGGTCTTTCTTGTTTATACACAATGCTGGAAGCAGTAGTTGTTTCCTACTAATTCCTACTTGTATAGTGACCTGTGGTTATAGATTTTCCTTACCATTACTGCCTTCCAATATATATATATATATATATATATATATATATATATATATATATATATATATAGTCAGGGTAGAATACACTCGAGTGTATTCGGAGCAGAATACACTCAAGTAGTTTTTCATGATGCAATACTTTTTTTCAAAAATCTAATCCATTGATCCTTTTAAACATCTTGTGAATAGCTCATTAGCACATTTGGACATTTATAGGTCATGTTATAAAGACCGCAAAAATTATTCATTTCAAATTAGTTTCACGCGTTGATTACACTACTACAGAAGTGCCTTTTAGTGTCGGTTGTTTAACCCCCTTTGGCGTCGGTTTCTGAACGACGCCTATGTGGGCGCCGCTAAAAGGTTGGACACTTCAGCGTCGGTTAAAAAACCGACGCCTATTTAACATAAAGGCGTCGGTTGATTATAAAACACCGACGCCAAAAGGGTTCGCGCCACAGAAAACGGCGTCATCTAGGACGCTTTTTGCGTCGGTTATATACTAAAACACCGACGCAAAAAAGTGTCCTAGATGACTCCCATTTCCTGTAGCGCGAACACTTTTGGCGTCGGTGTTCAACAAAAAACCGACGCTGTAAGTCTGTGCTGACGGTTATCGGTAAATAACCGACGCCTATTTCTATTTTTTTTTTTATAAATCTGTTTGCAGGCCTGCTGTGGCTGGTCAGCAGGATGAGAACCAGCAGTTCAGTTTTCTGAACTGCAGGTTTACGACATCCATTGATATCAGCCTACAAACAGGCCACAAACCTGCAAAATTAACATAAAAAGATTCACACAAGTAGATACATTCAGACATCAATTCAATTGTCATGTTCACACATATAGAATCATTCAAATACATGTTTTAACATTCAGAAACATTCATTTACAAAGTATCATTCATCATCACTATCAACATCCCAATTATATCTTACAGTTGCCACTGTTTGTACAGCTATTGCCCATTCTTCTCTTACTTCATTTAATGATTCTCTCGTATATGGAGCATGTACATTTTTTAAGCGTTTGCCTATAGTGTGGTCAGTTTTAAACACCTGCAAAGAGAATGATGTATATATATAAGTAATAATATAAAAATAAGATTGATATATTTCATACTAACTAATGAGACTATATATAATACCTCATGTATGGTATCGATGTCCAATGCGGCATGTTTGATAATCATCTGCATAAATCGCATCACATAGTATGCGCATGCCCAGCCATTGTCTTGTGTAGCGCACTATAAATTGAAACATACAAATTAATACAACTAAGCACAATTCACATCAATAATATATACATTGGAGTCGGGGAGTCGGGAACTTACTTTTACGTTCTCCCAAGACAATGGCTGGTTCTTTTTCCTTGGGACCTTTCCTCCAGCATTTTTGAATGCATCTAAACCCCTACATGTTAATATAACACACTAAGTTGCATAAGTAAATAGTAATGTAATAAAAGATGTTAACGGATATAAAAAATGAAATATTTCTCACCAGAATAATGCCATTCTGGTTACGTGTCCAATTTTAGTGTTTAATGTACTTCCTGCGGGATCTAGATAATAAACAGTGAACGTCCCGGGGACAATAACTAGTAACTCCCAATGTCTACCACTAGAGGTAAAAAGTTAACAATTAATAACTCAAAATGCAAAATAATAATGGAATTTTCTTAAGTCCAAATTATAAATAAAGCAAACTTACTTGACATTGAATGGAGCTATTATTATCGTCTTCATTTGATGACCAAAAATTGTAAAAGCATCTATACAGTATTGTTGAACACTATCAGGGTCTTTAGCTACCATACTAATCAATGATGGAATCAAAAATCCCACATGATCATATGCAAATTGTTTGCAATAATCTTCGATTAAGTAGCTGCAAAACATATAGACGTATGCATTAATATATAAGAAACTAGATCACCGGATCTTACACAAGGTATATGGATGTATAAACAAGATCTCACCTTATCCATGTCTCTATCATTGATGTATTCAACCAATCATACATAAATAGCTCAATAATATCTTGTATAAATAAAGAGCTGTCGTATGATTGACCTGCATAATCTGCATCTAAAGAAACAATTATAGGGCAAAGTATATTATGTGCCCGTAGCCAACATGCCATTCCCCTACAAGCAGGACCTAACGGGTATTGTAGGTCAGCTGGAACCCAAGTTGGTAATGCGGGAATTGGAGGTGGAGGCCTAGGTGCTCCTGGTGTCTTCTTTTTAACCTGTATATATAATTTCAGATCAGTTGACATCATATATACACATTAACAGTCTAAATCAATGTAAATTTATCTTACAATTTCAGTCGTGTAGAGGACATCTGCTTTGGGCCACAATATGACCCCGCTTTCTGCCTCACCAAGTGTATCAATATCTGGGTGGGCATATGGCAACGCAACTTCCCTCCAATCGGGTAATACATGTATCGGGCTCACACGAATGTAGCCCTGCGGCATTGGAGTCCCATGAAACGTTGCCCCAGGAAGGGACTGGTAAGCTTGCGCCTCTGCAACAACATAGTTTTCCATTCTTAAGCGGCATGGCTTCAATGCCTGCAAATTTACGTAAAGAATGTTATACATATATACATATCATCTTGAAAACATATCATCTTGAAAAGACTAGCTACAATGTCATAAACAATACTTACAGCAGACGTGTTAGGCGATGGGTCTCCAGGATTACTTGCAGTCTGTGCACCAGGAGAAGAGTGGGTCGGCATAGGCTGATTGGAAGCCTGAGATGTCTGCCACCGCAGCAATTCTTCCTTGACCTTCTCAGCAACCACATCGTTGAGCTTCTTAACAACTATATCCTCGACTCTCTTATTCTCCTATACATGGATAAAACAAATATTAGTTTTTTATTAATGAATTTCCTTTTGCAGTAACATTATAAAAATAGAATATATATGTTACCTCTTCTTGAGAAAGTCCCGCTCTGGGTTTGCGCTGGGATGGCCCAAAGAATGCTTTGATGCCCACACCAGCGCCGACACCTCTAACACGTCCAGGATGCTCTGGGTTACCCAGAGCAACTGTCAATTCATCCCTTGTGCCCTGAGGGATGAACGTGCCTTGTTTTCTCTGCTCGTGCAGCTCCCGCTAATCACCATAAACAAAAATTGGTAAGTTAACACCACAAATAATCAATATTCAAATGATTGCTCTAAGAGTTGTATTTTACCATTTTTGCAGCCGCCTCAGCAGTTTCGGGCTTCTTTATTTCACCCTTCTTGTTTTTCCTGCCAGCTATCCAGATATCATGGCGAGGGAAGGGTGTGGCCACAGACTCCTGAGTAGTCGCAGACTCCTGAGTAGCTGCAGACTCCGCCTGTAGTCTTTGGCGAACGCTTGCATAGCCTTTTGGACCCATAGTATGGTCATGTACATTCAGTGCACGCGTTGCTTTTTGTGCGTCACTGAGGGCCTAGTTAGTATGCACATTTATAATTAGGTTAGTAGCACTAAATGTTAATCTTGAATAGGTGAATACAATGTATATTAATTAAAATGGGAGTGACGCCTAATACCTTGAATTCTTCAGATTTTCTTGAAGCAACAAAATTGTCCCAATCTTCTTTGTCCAAGAAGTTCCATTGTTCAAGGCCTGACTTCTTCTTCTTATCACCCTGTCTTATGTATTCTCTGTTCAGATTTGTCCTGTAATTCCTAAGCATCTTTCCAGCGCGTTGCATCACACTTTTACGATGCAACATCTCATCCAATGCAAACAGATTCTGTAAAATAGAAATGTTATTAACTAGTACCAAAAATATAATTGCAAATAATAGAATTTGTAATCTACAAAATAGAATTGCAAATAATAATAACTCACGCATAAATCTTTCCATATCAAGTCTTTCTTCGCCTGAGGAACTTTATGCCAATTATCATATTTAACACCACAATGGCTTCGAGTGACAACCCCAAGATAGTTTATAAAATTATTGTGGTTCACTCCAATTGCATTCCCTCCATTATCAAACTCCACAACCAATTTGGATCCACTGCCACTCAGCGCAAGTAACTTTTTCAACAGAGTGATACCCCTTTTCTTGTTAAGTTTTTGTTGCTGCGCATCAAGTTGCTCAATTGCTTCAGTGGGTAGCTGTGCATCATCAACCTAAAATTTGACAAAAATAAACACACCGAATTAAGCCAATATAGAAATACAGGATATATGACATAACTAGAAGATAATGAATTTTATAGAAATACGGGATATGTTTTTAGAACTTACGTTGGTATCCTCGTCATGCTCGTCATGGACAGCATGCTCATCATGGACTTCATGCTCATCATGGACATCATTCTCATCATGGTGAGCCATCTGAAAATTTCATTAAAAAGGAAAACATTTAGCATTTGTATCAACTAGAATAAGGAAAACATTTAGCATTTGTATAAACATACATGTCTCTAAAATTGTGATCTTTTATCAATTAGCAATCCTTCAATGTACAAGTAATATAAAAAACAATGATTGTTCACATTCTAGGCCAACAAACACATGTGATGTCATTCTTATATATAATAAATGTGTACCACCTATCCCATCCTTGAACACCTAATCTCACTAGTAAGTGTATAATGTGTATTGGGTTTTCAAGAAAATTTCGGCAGCATTTCCCCGCTGTTCTCTAAGTACATATGTACTTAGAGAACAAACGGGGAAATGCTACCGAAATTTTCTCGAAAACCCAATACACATTATACACTTACATCCTAAGTGAGATTAGGTGTTCAAGAACAGTCCCAAACCGGGGACTATCTAAGATTTACTCCTAATGAGTAAATCTTGGACGGGTTTCTAGGCCAACAAACACATTTGATGTCATTCTTATATATAATAAATGTGTACCACCTATCCCATCCTTGAACACCTAATCTCACTAGTAAGTGTATAATGTGTATTGGGTTTTCAAGAAAATTTCGGCAGCATTTCCCCGTTGTTCTCTAAGTACATATGTACTTAGAGAACAAACGGGGAAATGCTGCCGAAATTTTCTAGAAAACCCAATACACATTATACACTTACATCCTAAGTGAGATTAGGTGTTCAAGAACAGTCCCAAACCGGGGACTATCTAAGATTTACTCCTAATGAGTAAATCTTGGACGGGTTTCTAGGCCAACAAACACATTTGATGTCATTCTTATATATAATAAATGTGTACCACCTATCCCATCCTTGAACACCTAATCTCACTAGTAAGTGTATAATGTGTATTGGGTTTTCAAGAAAATTTCGGCAGCATTTCCCCGTTGTTCTCTAAGTACATATGTACTTAGAGAACAAACGGGGAAATGCTACTGAAATTTTCTCGAAAACCCAATACACATTATACACTTACATCCTAAGTGAGATTAGGTGTTCAAGAACAGTCCCAAACCGGGGACTATCCAAGATTTACTCCTAATGAGCCAATCTTGGACGGGTTTCTAGGCCAACAAATACATGTGTTGTCATTCTTATATATAATAAATGTCTATAAAGTACAGGCAACATGGTTAATCCTAATCAATAGAGCATTATTAAATAATAAATCAAGAAATCAATAGTTTCAAACAAAAGGTCTAGGAATCTTTACTAGACATTATATGTATCCCTAATCATCATATTTAACATACTACATTATTATGAACATCCAGATCAGATTAAGATCATACTATGTTATAACCATTGGTTTAATAACCCTATTATATAATGACATCAGAATATATAGAAGAATCATAATTAACATGATTAACAACATGCTCATCAAACTAGGGTTTTCTTGAATATCATCTAATATTTGTGTACTAGACATTATATTTATCCCTAATCATCATATTTAACATACCATTATTATGAACATCCATATTAGATTAACTCTAATCAAATACATTACATGCATTTTTATCACAACAATTTGATCGATGCATAAAAAAGCAGAGCAGCTAGCAGCGGGAAGACCAACCTTGTCAGAGGGAAGAAGGCAGAGGCTCCGGTGGCTCTGGCTGGAGAAGTAGCTAGCAGCGACGGCGGTGGAGGAGCAGCTAGCAGCTCCAGTGGCTCTGGCGGTGGTTGCGGCGGCGCGACGACGGTGGAAAAGCACCAGGCGGCGCCGAAGAGTCAGGCGTGGCGGCGGCCTCAGGCGCTTGGAGCAGCAGGGGCAGGCAGCAGGGGCGGGCAGTAGGGGCGGCGGAGAAGGGGGCGCGGAGAAGGAGGAGTGGTGGTGGAGAAGGGGGCGCCGGAGAAGGGGGCGCCGGAGAAGAAATAGCCGGAGAAATGGCACTGGAGAAGAAATCGCCGGCAGCAGAGAAATAGGGTAATTGCTCGCAATGAAACAGAAGAAAGGGGAAGAGTCGGGCGATCGCGGAGTATAAGTTCCCAAATAGCGTCGGTTGTTTTAACAACCGACGCCTAAAATCTTTAGCGTCGGTTGTTTGCAACAACCGACGTCCAATTGGACGATATTTTCATGAAATTGTTTGGCGGGAACCACCTTCAGCGTCGGTTATAAAAGGATAAACGACGCTGCAAGTGACACTTTTTGCGCAAATTTTCATCGCACATAGGCGTCGGTTTATACCTACATGACCGACGCTGAAAATGACACTATTTTTTTTTATCAAAATTTGGATTTCACGGCCGACTTTCAACGTCAGTTTGTTATAAACAACCGACGCTGAATACAAAGCGGTACCCGTGTCTGGCTGGTCTTTGAATATAGACGTCGGTTTGCTTAAACAACCGATGCCTAACATATAAGGCGTCGGTTTTCCTTAATAACCGACGCCCAGAAAAGTGACATTGAATGCTATTTCTGTAGTAGTGTTAGTTATAGTATGACGGTGAAGATCAATGGTTTACATTTTGCAAAAAATAGTCTTGATATGCAAACACACTTGAGTGTATTGGTGCGATCTGTACACTCGAGTGTATTCTAGCCTGACTCATATATATATATATATATATATATATATATATATATATATATAGAGAGAGAGAGAGAGAGAGAGAGAGAGAGAGTCAGGATAGAATATACTCGAGTGTATTCGGAGCATAATACACTCAAGTATTTTTTATGATGCAATATTGTTTTCAAAAATCTAATCCATTGATCTTCTTAAACATGTTGTGAATAGCTCATATGCAAAATTTGAGCACATTTGGACATTTATAGGTCATGTTATAAAGACTGCAAAAATTATGCATTTCAAATTAGTTTCGCACGTCAATTTTGGTGCCCTTGGATGAGTGACTTACGCTCATCTAAATGGGTTCAAAATTTGTATGTATCCTAGTTATAGTATGACGGTGAAGATCAATGGTTTAGATTTTGCAAAAAATAGTCTTGACAAGCAAACACAATTGAGTGTATTCGTGTGATCTATATACTCGAGTGTATTCTAGCCTGACTCTCTCTCTCTATATATATATATATATATTATATATATATGGGCGTTCATTCGTTGCCCGTGTGGGTAACCTGGATTTTCACTACCCTGCAGCCAAAAAAGTAACTCTCCTAGCCAAAAAAGTAACTCTGCTGTCAAAAAAGTAACTATGGTGGCCAAAAAAGTAACTCTGCTGGCCAAAAAAGTAACTATGTACAAAATATACAACAGATATATATAAGGATGGGTTTTTTTTTTGGAGGGGCAAATGATATTATTTTTGGCCAAAATTTTTTGGAGAGCTAGACAAAATAGTCTTCTACAATTGTGAATTTTTTTTTTTGAAAAAAAGTGATGGGAAGGGTGGGCGGGTAGCTACCCGCACGGGAAATAAAGATGGGCCCTATATATATATATATATATATATATATATATATATTAATATTAATATTAATATATATATATATATAGAGAGAGAGAGAGTTAGGCTAGAATACACAACTGTATTGTGCCCCCAATACAACAGAGTTTTTAACTGTAGGATTTGCATATGATCCCGGTTCCCTACCCCCACTATCGGACTGAGTAAACGACGTTTACTCCTGTCAGTGAACCACCACTGCTCTCTCTCTCCCTCTCTCTCCCTCTCTATGCAATTTCCTCCTTCCGTTGGCCCCCTTCCTCTGATCTGCTTCCTCCTTCCGTCTCTACAGCCGCCACTCTGCGGCAAGTGACTGCCGCAGCAGGTCGCTGCCCACTTCTCCTCCAGCAAATGACAACTGGAACCCCTCACCACCAGCAACAGCAGCGAGCGACCCAACAACAGCCAGTCAGAACCCCTCACCTGCCTACTCCCTTCATACTTCCTCCTCCGGCCCCGCTTCCTGCTTCCTCCGCCGATGCCCCTTCCTGCTTTCTCCGTCGCAAGCTGAGACCCTCACCGCCATCCTCCTTCCTCCGACCTACCCCCTTCCTACTTTCTTCTTCCTCAGCCTCCGCCTCCCTAGATTCCTTCTCCGCAGCCTCCGCCTACGCCTAGATTCCTTCTCCGCAGCCGCCGCTCCGTAGCAGGTGCATCTGCCAGCAGTGAGGGCCACAGTAGGTGCAACCGCTAGCAGTGAGGGCTCACTAGGTCGCCGCCCACCCACCTCGTTCTGTTTCCTCCGCCAGTAACAAAAAGCTGGGACGTTCCCCAATACGACAACAGTGAGCCCCCAAATTTACTCTGCCAGCACCTAGTGTTAGAAGCAACATCTTCTATTGCAAACCTGCAACACCAACAGTAAGCTTCAAAGTACAGAGCAACATCTTCAGGTAATTTATTATGTCTAGGGCCCTCTTCAGTTGCTTTTGATCCCTATTCTCTGAAATTGCTTCATCTATCTTTGCTTTCCGTCTGTGTGGTTGTGTAGTCA